>RCUC01120449.1:0-14205 GCA_003697995.1 Taxidea taxus jeffersonii
TTTCTGGGAAGTTGGGGGTTTTCTGTTCTTCTTGGCATCCCCTGCAGGATCCCCTTGGGGATGGAGTGCTTTATATTGCCAGAGAAGCCCTCTCCTTCCTGGTTCATACAGAGAAACGGAAGTGATACTTCATGGGACAAAAAAAGGGCCATGCTCTGCCCACGGCTCTTAGCTGAGGTGGGAGCCAAAGCCCAGCGCCTGGGTTTCCAGCCTCTTTGAGCACCACGTTTTATTATCCTTTGGAAGTCTGTGTGAAGAAAAGCAGCGGAAAGGGCTGGTTTGGGGTCAAGGAGGAGGGAGTCAGTGGAGGGCAAAGGGAAGGCTACCCCTAGCCCACACCTCCATTCGTGGGTTTCAGCCCATCTGGTCTGCTAGGCTTTATTAGGCATTTTCCGTGAGGCCAGTCCACCTCCATGTACTGTCTGGGATTGAGCTGGAGAGTTGCCAGAGCTTTATTCCTCTCCCTCTGTGCAGATTCTCTTGAACTACCTCCCCTTGGAAAGAGCCTCATGGACCTCCATCCTGGCCAAGCAGAGGTGAGACCATGAGAAAGGGGGATGATGGGAGGCCCTTTGTGTCAGACAGCAGATCTTGCCTCCTGTTGCTGCTTCTCCATTCCATGCTCCCGGGATGGGACGTTTGGGCTCATCCACCTCTCCTTTTCTCTTCCACAGGGAGCTATATTCTCAGTTCCTGAGAGAAATGATTATTCAGCCTGGCATTGCCAAGGCCAACATGGGTGTGTCCAGGGAGGATGTGACCTTTGAGGACCACGTGAGTAAGGGTGACAGCAGGGACCGAGGCTACAGAGTAGGGAGGGATGCAGGCTTTGGAGCTGGCAGGTTCCCCCCAACCCAGAGGACAGGTGGAGCCAATCTGGGTCCCCTCTTGGCCTGTCTAGTACCTCCTTTCTGCGTGGGGCCACTTGGCCCATGAAAGCTGTTGTCTCTCGTTTCTATTTCCCAGGCTCTGGACCCAGTAGGGAACGTTAAGTCATATCTTGGGCTCCGAGCGTGTGCATAGCACTGAGCCCGGTCCTTGTGTGGGCGCTGTCTCCTTTCCACCTCAACCCCGGTTCCATGGGGAAGGTTTTGATTTTATAGTTGAAGAAAGAGCAGGGCAGGAGTGAGGATAGACTGTCTTCCTGTGGCCAAGAGTAAGCCTCATTCTCTCCTCAAATACTGAGCCCCTCCCCACGTGCAGGAAGTGAGGATAGATGGACCCAGGCTCATGCTCCAAGGATTAGGGTGGGCGATTCAAAGTGCTGAAGAATCACATTTGAAGAGACCTAATGATACAACGTGCATTCATTCAGGAAGCATTTAGCAGCGCTTGGTATAGGCAGTGTTTGAGAACAGCAGCCACAGACAGAAAGGACGCTCCCTGGCCAGCAGGGATGTCATCAGGACAGACTGCGGGGCTCTGCTTGGAGTTAGAACGTGATGTGGGAGGCTCCCTGTCTGGCTCACAGGCTGTCTCAGAGGTTCAGTGGGGCCCCTGGTGGGATTGTTGGTTTGGGGCCTCTGCTCCGGCCCCCAGACTGGAGTCTGTCCGCTGACATCCTAGTTGGACCTGGAACAGAGCAGCTGGTTCTCTCCCCACAGCCGCTCAACCCCAACCCTGACAGCCGGTGGAACACTTACTTCAAGGACAACGAGGTGCTGCTGCAGATTGACAAAGACGTCCGGTAAGTGGGGCCCTGGGGGTAAGGAGCTGGCCCATGGGACTGTTGGGGAGTTTCCCAGGCCTGTGCTTTCCAGCCCACGCCCACAGGTGGGTTTTTGAGGAACTGGTGGGTCATCCAGTAGGTCGATCCAGGCCCCAGCGATGTCGGCCTGTGAATGGGGCTGGCAGGCGAGGCGAGTGCCTGATGCCCCCCTGGCCCTGCCTTAGTGGCATTGGTGCCCCAGGCGTGTATGGATGGTTCATCTGATGGTTCCAGCAGCAGATACTGAGGCCCTGCTTTATGGCAGGCTCCGTGCCAAGCTGTGGGTTGAGCATGGGGTTGACAGACATAGCCCTTCTTAGGAGCTTAGAACCTGGTGGGGAAGACGGGAAGGTTCAGCAAGACTTCTTCCAAGTAATTAGCATTTGTGGTAAATGCTCTGAGAGAAGAGTTCAGGGTGCTTTTTAGAGTTTGGGGGAAGCCTTGGCTGAGGTCTCGGGAGTGGTAGGCCTTGGGGGATGAGGAAGGGAGAGGTTCTGGCTGAGGGGAGCTGCCTGCACGAAGGCCCTGGAAAGCGCACAGAAGCACATTCAAGGAGCAGTGTGAAGGCCAGTGTGCTTGAAGGCACACTAGAGGGAGGCAGGGGTTGGACCTTGGACTTGACCTGGAAGACATGGGGCAGTTGTGTAGGGGTCTTAAGCATAGGGGTGATGGGGTCAGATGTGTGTTTTTTGAAAAGTGGTGAGCTACAGTGTGTACGTGGGTGTGCTTTTCCACTTGGCAGAGAAATGTGGAAACACACTTTTGCTGTCCTGTGGGGTTGGCGGGCCTGGCAGTGGGCGGGATCCCCCACAAGGCTGCGCAAGGAGCGGGAAGGGAGGCTTCTCTGCAGTGAGGCTGAATGGTTGGAACTAGAGTTCTGGAGTCTGTTTGCCTGGTTTCAGTTCCACCTTCAGCGGGTGTTAGCTGTGCCTCCAGGCCCTCGCCACCCTGGGTGTTGCTCCTCTGTCTCCACTCATTTGACCCAGGCCTATCTTCAGAAGGCCCCAGCTGGATACCTAGCCCGGCGCGGCTGCGCCAGGATGCACGGGGCTCGTCTGCATTGTCAGGCTGGTGTTGGGGCATCCTCTTAACCAACCACATCTTGAACTCAGTTCTAGAGAAATAGGTTCTGTCTCACGCTGGTAGCGACTGTAGCACGTCGCTCAGTGTTTCTGGAGAGCAGGTGTGCAATGTGCTGTACATGAGAGGTCTGGAAAATGTGCTTCTGCTGTCTCACGGACACGAGAAAAACCTGGTGCCTTAAACTCATATGGTGCTGTGTGTCGGTGATTCCTCAGTCAGACCGGAAGCAAAATAAAACCAACTCTGTCACATTCTAGAAACTATCTCCCACCTTGGTTTGTCCTCTCCTTCTGTCTTGGACATCTTCCTATGTCAGCTGTATATGCTGTCCTGTTGTACCATGTGCAACATCACTGTTTTAAACAACGCTACACCTAATACCCCAGCATATTGGATAAATGTATATTTTTAAAGAGTTTATTTATTTATTTATTTATTTTTGTCAGAGAGAGAGAGTGAGCGTGTGTGTGCATACGGCTACCCGCACACAAGCAGGGGGAGTGGCAGGCTGAGGGAGAAGCAGGCGCCCGATGTGGACCTTGATCCCAGGACCCTGGGGTCGTGACCTGAGCCGAAGGCAGATGCTTAACTGCCCGAGCCACCAAAGCATCCCTAGATAAATATTTTTGAGATGGAGAGATGTTTGTGGTTTAAGAGGAGAATTGGAGGGCAGCCCTCTGGGGTCCCCTCCCATCTCGGGGGCTTTGTACTATCACTTTGCTGTTGCTCAATAAATCTTGCTTTGCTGCTTACCAAAAAAAGGATAAGAAAAAAAAAAGAAGAGTTGGATTATAACACCGTAAGGACGCCTAAAAGTTTATATGTGTGTGTATCCATTTACAAATAACACAGAAGAATATGGGTATATTTGTGTGTGTGTGTGTGTATAATAAGTGTCTTGCTCTTTAAAAACTAAACTTTTAAAAATAAAATGTTATTTAGTTATTTATTTAAGATTTTATTTATTTATTTGTTAGAGAGAGAGCAAGCGAGCACAGGCAGACAGAGTGGCAGGCAGAGGCAGAGAGAGAAGCAGGCTCCCTGCCGAGCAAGGAGCCCGATGTGGGACTTGATCCCAGGATGCTGGGATCATGACCTGAGCCGAAGGCAGCTGCTTAACCAACTGAGCCACCCAGGTGTCCCAAAAATAAAATGTTTTTTAAAAACACTTTAAAAAATGCCTTTTGGGATACTGGTGCACCCCACGGTGGGGCACTGATGGAATGCCCCAAACCTCCACCCTGAGTAACAGAACTCTCTCCTGTTTCCTCTCGACAGGAGGTTGTGCCCAGACATATCTTTCTTCCAGAGAGCCACTGAGTACCCCTGCCTCCTTATCCTGGACCCCCAGAATGAGTTTGAGACCCTTCGAAAGCGGGTGGAGCAGACAACGCTGAAATCCCAGACAGTGGCCCGGAACCGGAGTGGAGTCACAAATGTGAGAGCCAGCCTAGGGTCCCCACGGACCTTTTCCTCCATGCTTCCCTTGGAGCCCTGGCCACTGGCCATGGGGCCTGGGACCATCTGCCCTGACGGTTACCCAGAGCGACTTTGGGTAATTTGGTCCTGCCAGGTCCACCTCTGGGGTTCCTTGTGCAAGTCAGGTATCCAAAAGCTGGGTGCCAGGGATGCCGGGGGAGGGCTCTGCTGTGCGGTGAAGGAGCAGCAGAGGAGATGGCTCTTGAAAAAAGTAATTAACCTGTTGATGGGGAAAGTGTGGTGGGAGCAGTGATGGCGGTGGGGAGCTGACCTGGCCTGGCCAAGACATTGGAGGTGACATTTAAGCTGAGCACCCAAGAACTAGGAGGAAAGCTCATTCCAGGAGGAGAGGAGGGCATACGTGGAGGCTTTAGGCAGGAAAGAGCGTGGTGCGTTCAGGGATTGGGTGGGGGGGTGGCTAGAGGCAGGGCTGCCAGGGGATGCTGGCAAGATCAGTGGTGTCGAGATCCTGAGGGCTGGGGAGCCTTGCAGCATTCTGGGCAGGCCAGTAACATGATTCGGGTCTGCCTCTGTAAAGGAGTGCTGTGGGCCCCATGGGAGTATTGATGGGAGGGGTAGGAATGGAGGTTGGGAGGCAGCTGGATTATCCAGGCAGTCACGTGAGGGCCAGGGTAGAAGGCGGGAGGGTGGAGTGGGTAGAGCTGAGAGACTTAGGAGCTAGAGTTTGATTTTTTTTTTTTTTTTAAGATCTTAATTTTTTTAAGGCATCTCTATACCCAGTGTGGTGTTCAGACTTACATCCCTGAGATCAAGAATCGTGTGCTCTGCTCACTGAGCCAGCCAATTGTTCCAGGAGCTAGAATTTAATAGGACTTGTCCTGGCCAAGTCATGCTCAGCGTTTGAATCCTGTTCTTCTAGCAGATTCCGTAACTCTGAGAAGTTGCTTGTAGCCAGATGAAGCATATTACCTTATTCTTTAATTTACACCTATGCTTTGTTATGTGGAACTCCCCAATTGTTCCTCAGAATTTTTCATTGTCCTCCAACAGTGGAAAAACCCTTCTCTGTAATCTCCAACAAGCTAGTGACAGATAATATTTCAGAAGCTTTTGGCCTCCCAAGTAGAATGACTGATCAAGTCTCTGTGTGTCTAGGAGAGCAGCCGTTTTCTGCCGCAGGGGTGACAAGGGCAGTTAGAACTGATCCCAGGGTCCCCTATTCTGGGACAGAATGCTTGGTTTTGTGGGTGACCCTCTTACTCACTGTTGATGTCCTGGCTATAGAGCAAGGTGGGGACCTGACTTCATTCATTTCACTATAGTAATTGGGGTTTGAGAGCCAAGGTCTTACCCATTTTAGGTTCCAGTCTGGTCCTGGTGGCAGAGAAGCTTCATCCCTGGACCTCGGGGTCTGTGGTTGAACAGTTTAGTTCAAGCTGAGCATCCATCTAACTTCGGGACAGTAATACCAGGTGACCTTCCTGGGCTTCCGTCTCCTCTTCTATAAACTAGACATAACCATTTCCATCCTCCTGGCTTTTAAACTGCCCAGAGGATGAAATGAGGTTGTGGCTCTAGATGTTTGGAAGGCTGGAAAGCGCTTCTCTGAGGTCTCGGCTCCGAGCCCTGGGGTCAGCCACTCTGGGTGCTGCCATGTAATGCGAGCAGTTGATGAGTAACCCAGCAACTGTTTGTTTGTTTGTTTAATATTTTATTTATTTATTAGAGAGCATGGCGGGGAGCAGAGAGAGAGGAAGAAGCAGACTCCCCGCCGAGCAGGGAGCCTGACTTGGGGCTTAATCCCAGGACCTAGAGATCATGACCTGAGCCCAACGCAGATGCTTCACCAATGGAGCCACTCAGGTGCCCCGAGTGATCTAACATTTCTGAGCCTCAGTTTCCTCATCGTGAAAATGACGTTGAGCAGATACTGTTGATTGTACAGAGGATTTAATGGTGGAATGCTTGTAGAGCGCCGTCTTGCACTCAGCAAACTCTCAGGAAATGTTAGCGATGTGTGTATGAATACACGTGGATGCACGTGCATGTGATGGGAGAGGGACTGGGTCTTTGGGACCCTGTGCTTCGGGGACGGCTCCATACACTGTCCCTGCCTGCGTTGGCCTGTAGCTCTCTCACCCTGGGAACCCCGGCACATGACTCCTGGCAGAGCCCCTGATGCTCCTGCTGGCACCCCCTGTTGGAGATCTCTGCTCTGCTTCATGAATGGCCCCCTGCATCAGGGATCCTCTTCTATTGATTGCCCAACTTTTTCTTTTCTTTTGTTTAAGATTTATTTTAGAGAGAGGGAGTGTGCATGTGCACTCAGGGGAGGTGCAGAGGAAGAGGAAGAGAATCTCAAGCAGACTCCCTGCTTAGTCTGGAGCCTGGTGTGGGGCCGGAACCCACCACCCTGAGATCATGACCTGAGCCAAAACCAAGAGTTGGATGCTTGACCTCCTGAGCCACCCAGGCTCCCCTCTAACTTTTTCTTAATGAAGAATCTGAGGAGCGCCTGGCTGGCTCAGCTGGTAGAGCATGGGACTCTCGATCTCAGGGTTGTGAATTCGAGTCCCTCCTTGGGTGTAGAGATGATTTAAATGAATGAAACTTAAAAAAAAAAAAGAAGAAGAAGAAGAAAGAAAACCTGAAACTTGCAGAGAAGTTGAAAGAAGAGTACAGTACTCAACTGTATACTTTGCACCTGAATTCAACAGTTGTTAACTTCCTGCTGAACTTGTGGGTATATTCTGTATAGAGTGAGTTGCGCATGGCCTGACCCTCGCCCCTCAGGTATTTCAGCAGGCATCTCCTAGGAGCGAGGACCTCCTCCTCCTTATCACCATCACGTCTACGAAAATTAACAATCATTCCACACTAACATTCAGTATCCAGGCCATGATCAAGTGTCTTCCATGGTGCTGAGAATATTTTTATTGTTTGACTGCTAGCCAGGACCCAGTCAAGGTGTATATGTTGCATGGACATGTTACGTTTCTGTAGTCGTGTGATCTGGAGGCGGCCTCCGCTGTCCCCCCCCCCCCCCAGGCATAGTATTTGACTTTCTGAAGAATCTGGGCCAGTTGTCTGTTATTTAAAGGTTGGTTCTTGTTGTTGTTATTTTTAATTTATTTTAGAGAGAGAGTGTGTGCGTGCATGTGAGCCAGTGGGAAGAGAAGCACAAGGGGAGGAAGACAAGCAGACTCTCCACTATGCAGGGAGTCTGACCCACAACTGATGCAGGGCTCAACTCTAGGACCCCGAGATCATGACCTGAGCTGAAATCCAGAGCTGTATGCTTAACTGACTGAGCCACCCAGGCGCTCCTGTTTAAAGGTTTTTTTAAAAAGTAAAATATAGGGCGCCTGGGTGGCTTAGTCGGTGAAGCGCCTGCCTTTGGCTCAGGTCCTGATCTCCGGGTCCTGAGATCGAGCCGGGCGTTGGGCTCTCTGCTCAGCAGCGCATTGGCTTCTCTGTCTCCTCTGTGATCTCTCTCCCTCTGTGATTGCTTTCATTCTCTCTCAAATAAATAAAATCTTAAAAAAAAAAAAAAAAAAGTAAAGTATAACTTACGTGCAAAAAATGCCGGATCTGAAGTGCACAGCCGGGTGAACTTTTTCTTATGGCCATACCTTGTGCTGCCAACCCAGTCAAGACACTGAACATTTCCATCATGTAGAATGTTCCTTAGTGTCCCTTGCCAGTCATTACGCCCTCACCTCAGAGACAAGTGTTGTAGCTTTTATCACCATAAATTAGACTTTAGTCCAGCTGTCTTGCACAGTGCCCCACAGTGCCCTGTGCACAGTGCACAGTGTCTGCTTGTTTCTCCTCATGGTATTGGACACATTCCGCTTTGCTCTGTATTCCCCATAAGCCGGAAGTTGGGTCTAGGCTGAAGGGTAAACATACCTGGTGTGAACACACTACCTGTAATGCCACCTGCCTTCCTGGGTCCTCTCCTCCCACAGATGAGCTCCCCGCACAAGAACTCGGCACCATCCTCCCTGAATGAGTACGAGGTGCTGCCCAACGGCTGTGAGGCCCACTGGGAGGTGGTGGAGCGCATCCTGTTCATCTATGCCAAGCTCAACCCTGGCATCGCTTACGTGCAGGGCATGAATGAGATCGTGGGGCCCCTCTACTATACCTTTGCCACTGACCCTAACAGCGAATGGAAAGGTAAAAGGGCTCATGGCTGCCCCCAGCCCTCTGGTGTCTCCTTAGAGAAGTGGACCAAGGAAAGCCAGGCTGATGGGCCTTATCAGGCTGTGCAGCTCTCTTCCCTTCTCTGGGCCTCCATCTGCCCTCCCTCAGATGTGAGGGGTTGACCTGGATTGTCTCTGGGTTCCTTTGCAGCTCAGGTTTTCTAGAATGTTGGAGGCATACTGATCTCTCTCTATCACTGGAATCCTGGTAGAGGAGATGAGATTAATATACAGGAGGTTGAATGATTGACAAGGAATTAAATAATGATTGAGAAGATGTCAACAGAAGAGCATGTGATAGTTGCTAAGCGAAAGTACAGTGTTGCCAGAAGACCTGAGAAGACGTGATGTCCTTAGTGTGGAGGTGGAGCATGGTCAAGGAGAGAGGAGGGCCCGAGTCCATCCGGGAGGGTGGGTGGCCCGGAGAAGCTCAGAGGTAACGAGGGAAGCTGTCCTATGCATGGGAGTTGGGGTGGGACTCGCGAGAGCATCAGTTCCCTTGCAGCTGCCCTCCCCCTGCCCCTGTCACCCAGAGCACGCCGAGGCAGACACCTTTTTCTGCTTCACCAACCTCATGGCTGAGATCCGGGACAACTTCATCAAAAGCCTGGACGACTCACAGTGTGGCATCACCTACAAGATGGAAAAGGTGTACTCCACCTTGAAGGACAAGGACATGGAACTCTACCTGAAACTGGTGAGGGGCACCAGGACCCCGGGGCCAAGGCAGACAGATGGGAAGGGGCACAGATAGGGGCCTCCCGAGCACCCCAGGCCCCGGGCAAGGTCTGGCTTGAGTCTGGAGATGGAAAGTGGCCGCTCCACTGGGGCTCTCTGGCCCAAGTGCTGTGGCGCGACTGGGAGACTGAGGCAGCAGTAGACGTGGGAGCCTAGCGGGCCGGGTGTGAAGAGGAAGTGGGCAGGGGGCTGTCATGTGCCAGGCATAGCACGGGCTGTTCACCGTGTGCTGGATGCCTTTAGCCTGGTGGTAGTCCTCTGAGAAAAACATAGGAAAGTCATTTTTAAAAATCAAAAATCTAAAAAGTTATTGGAACTGGCATTCCCTGTTTATTTCAGAAAACAGTTTTATGAAGAGATACTCTGTATAAACAAAAATCATTTGAACAGAAAAATACATATAAACAGGTCTTTTTAAACAGAAATGGAATTATGTTTTTGCTTTTTGTAACAATTTTTCAGTTGCTATTCCCTGGGGCTGACCAGAGGCTCATCTTTCGGGAATGATGGCCCTGTAAGGCTGTAGTGTAGCGGAAAGAAGTGAAATGATCTGTTTCACATGCTAATAAACACAAGCCCAGGCTCTTTAGTAAGTGCCCGATAATGGGTCTGTCTGCCCCTAAATCCAAGGTTTTAATCCACACGGTATTTTTAAAAGAATTAGAGCAATCACTTGTAAATCTAGAGAGCTTACATCAAACCTTGGATTTCTGGCTTCTCTTGACAAATTGGAAGATCTGACAGCACTGGCTGGCGGCAAGCAGCGGCTGCCCCGAGGCCAGCCGAAGCTCTCCAGGCACCCCAGTGCCTTTGCCCACTCGGTGTGCCTGGCACGGGCACATGTGGCTGGTGTGATAGGCCGCATGGCACCGCGTGGTAACCGAGCAACCCACCCCACGCCCGTGTCTCCCCAGCAAGAGCAGAACATCAAGCCCCAGTTCTTCGCCTTCCGCTGGCTGACGCTGCTGCTGTCCCAGGAGTTCTTGCTGCCCGATGTCATCCGTATCTGGGATTCCCTCTTCGCTGACGACAACCGTTTCGACTTCCTCCTCCTGGTCTGCTGCGCCATGCTCATGTGAGTGTGACCGCCAGCAGAGGGGTTGCCGGGGGTTGTCCTCAGGCCGAGTGAGCCACCAAGGGCCGGGAGGAGGGAGTGGGAAGGGGCCCGCTGGGCCTGCACTCCGCGGCCCAGGGTTCCAGCACCTTCACTGCTTGTTTCCCTCAGACTGATCCGGGAGCAGTTGCTGGAAGGGGACTTTACCGTAAACATGCGGCTCCTGCAGGTAATGGGATCTGGCAAGCTCTGTCTTTAGCCGAGAGGCATGAGCTTACCAAGCACCCACCCATGTCCTTGGGTGACAAGCTGCTGTGACAGGCTGGAACCTGGGTCAGGAACCTGGGACATAAGCATCCAAACCCCTGCAGCGGATCTGGTCTGGATCTAAGTTTGAATCCCACTTCTGCCACTTGAGTGTGGTGTCGCCTTGAGTGAATGACTCATCGCCCCTGGACCAGACGCGCTACGGAGCTTCATTGTAACTGGGACACAGTGGCCCCGGGTCCATTGCAGCGCTTGTTGGTGCGAGTGCTCGGGACTAGGGGAGGACGGGGCACATAAGGGTCAAGAACCTGGGCGCCAAAGCAGACAGCTGTGGGTCCACGTCTTCGTACTGCGGTGCTGGTTGCATGACCTGAGCCAAGTGACCACCTCTCTGGGCCTCGCTTTCTTCAACGCCTGGCCTGGGGTTGGTGTGCAGTAACTGGATTGGCCAGGTCTGTAAGAGAGGAGGTGACCCGTGAACTAGTGTGCCAGCAGTGTCCGGCCCGCTCTCAGGTGGCTCGTTACGAATGCGCCCGGGTTCGAGGGCAGGAGAGAGATTGCGGCGGGGGCGGGGCGGGGGCGGCGGGTTGGTCCTGGTGCTAAGGAAGAGGCTGTGATACTGGCTGGTGCTGATTGGGTTGGGCTGGTGAGGGCTGCAGCAGGTGTAGTGTTTACCCGACGCAGGGGTTTGGGCAGAATGCAGCGTCTGGTAGCCTGTGGTCCCTGTCCCTGAGGCTGGGGGCCCAGGGCGGTGACAGGGCCCAGTGGGAAGGGCGTGGCTATGGCAGAGGTGGTGAAGGGTGTCTGACTTCAGAGGCACATTGTTGACCTTTCCCATACCTAGGATTATCCCATCACAGATGTTTGCCAGATCCTCCAGAAAGCCAAGGAACTCCAAGACTCAAAGTAGCCTGCTGGCAAGAGGCCCAGGTTTGGGAGAGAAGACACCGGCCCCTTCTGGGACACGCAGGAGCCTCTGGGATCCCAGCCAGCCCGAGGGGAAGCTGCAGGACCGGGCCACTCCGGGCCTCCTCATTTGGCCCTCATCCTAGGCCGCGCCCCTCTGGGGGCACACTGTGCCATGCTCCTTTCTAACCACCCAACCCTGGCTCTCTCCCTGCTCTTCGACCCGGGGGACCTTTGGCCCAGGCTGCCGAGCAAGGCTGGAGCTCATGAGGTGGTTTCTTGGGGCTGGGGCACACTGGGAGCACTGGGGGCTGGCAGGGGTCCTCCCCTGCCTGTGCTCTGCCGCTCCCCTCCTCCTCTCCGGCTCAGATCTTCTGGGCTCTGGTTGCAGGAGGTGCTGGGCAAATGAGCCAGAAACCACTTCTGGTTCTTGGTGCTTAGGCTTCTCCATGGGGAAGGTGACACTGTGAAGGAGCTAAGAAGCTGCCAGGCCCAGGTCACACCCTCTGGCCCTCTCCCACCAAGTGTGTGTTTCTGTCTGTAGTCATGGGTGGGTGTGTCTGTGTCTCTTCATCCCCCAGGTGTCTGCTGCTCCTGTGTGTGCATCTGCCACTGTGTGTGAGGGGGTGGGGGTATCGAGGTCTTCTCTGTCTCCCTCCCTTCACAGAGTGTATGTGACTCTCTCGCTCTGTCTGCTCCTCTCTATTTCCCTCTGCTCTTCTCTCTTGGGGTGCCTTATCCCCAGTCTCTTCACCCCTCCTCCCCTCCATTCCATGAATCCCAGAGACAGAATGAAGAGTCTGGCTGAGCAGAGCCCCTGGGGGTCAGCTTTGGTATGTTCCCATCCCCAGCCCTAGGCCGCTGGGTCTCACAGACTGGGAGAGAGTTAGTGCCTCACTAGAGGGCTCTGAATCTGCTCCCAGCAGCAATCTTGGAAACCAAAAGCTGCTGAGAAATGATGGCCCACAAGGCTTTGGGCCCCTTGCCCTCCTTTCTGCCCAGGGTTGGAGGAAGGAGATGAGGGAGAACTGGATCTTCCAGAGATTCCCCCCAAAGGCCCTTGTTTCCCAAAGGAAAAGGACACACAAGTGGTACTGTGCCAGGGGTTGGGATCCAAGTGCTTCAGAAGAGTAGTCATTCCCATGGCTTCCAGGTCCCGCCCAGGGCGTGAGTCCCATAAAGGGCAGGGGGGCTGATGGGAGCCTCCCTGGGCCAGGGGTAGCTGAGCTTAACAGCCCTGGATCCTGCCAGTGGCAGGAAAGGCATGTCTTCCCCAAGCAGGGTGAAGGAGCTGTTGGCCCTTCTTCCCTGGGCACCTGCATGGGCTGCTCCCAGGATTTGGGGCGGGGCACTCCTGGGCCATGGGAGGAGTGGGCTTATTTTGACCAAACCCCTCTTCTTCCTGTGAGGAAGCCGGTGGTTTGGGTCTGGAAAGCTGGGCAATGTAGCAGGGGTCCTTAGGCCCTCCTCAGACTGGCCAGCGGTCTTTTGTCCCCAGAGCCTTTCCCAGTCTGGCATCCAGGACTTTTTCCTGCCCACCCAGGCCTGGCTGTGGGCTGGGAAGAGCTGTCCCCAAGTGGCTCCTATACCAGGCTGTACCTTGGGTGTTGCTGGGACGTTGTGCACATGCCTTTTTGCCTCCTCATCTCCCAACACAGTATTTGGGAGATTTTTTACTATTTATTCAGACCCCTGGGTATTTATTGCACACTGGCTAGTGCTTGATTTGGAGGTGAAGGGTGGGGCCAGGAGGGTAAAAAGCAGTTGGAGATAGTCTTCTGACTTTCCAACTCAAAGTCTGCATCCTCTCCCCCTGCCTCTGGGACCTTCCTGATTTTCCAGCAGGTCCTGGCTGGAGGCTCTGTACTAGAACCGGAGGTAAGGGATACCGGAGGGCTGGTGTGGCTTCCGGACTGCAAGACCCCAGCATGGCACAGAGACACACTTCCTACCAGCCTGGCTTGGCCTCCTTCCAGAACTTGTCAGCTGGTGGTTCAGTCCTGACTTTGACCCCTTCCCAGCCTGAGGCTTGGGCCCCAGCCTGGGATGCAGCAGACTCTGCCCAGGACACCTGATGCATTCCCTCTTGCCTGTCCCCCTACTTTGCCTCCTGGGGCCATACTACTTGAATCACTGCATCTCATTTGCCTCATTGGCAGGCTTAGGTCCAGTGCTCTCTCCTTGACCTTGGGATGAATGTCAAGAGCACAGGGATCCTGTCCAGATTGGGCCGCACTCCCCAGTGGGATACTGCCTGGGGAAAGGACAGGCCCTTGGTGATTACCCCTCCCCAGACTCTCCAGGGAGGTGCCCTGAGAGCCAGAGTGCCTGAGGCTTCCCCATTGGGAAGCTGCCCCCAGGACTTTGGACACCTATAGATTGGGCTGTATGAGCTCAGCAGGTCTCACTCCGGGCTCAGAATGTGAGTCTGCTTTTGTTCTTTTCATCAGTTTTATTCCTTGAATCAATGCTGTTGATGACAAGTTGTCTTTAATAAATCATGTGTTCTTTGCAATGAGCATTGGTGCTGTGGTGGACTGAAACCTTTGAGACCTCAGAGAAGGAAAAGTCTGAACAGGGGTGGAGTCCGGAGACTGAGAGTGGGCAAAGAAAAAGGCTGGGAAATTCTTTTTTTTTTTTTTTTAAGATTTTATTTATTTGTCAGAGAGCACAGGAGTGAGCACAGGCAGACAGAGTGGCTGGCAGAGGCAGAGGGAGAAGCAGGCTCACCGCTGAGGAAGGAGCCCGATGTGGGACTCGATCCCAGGACGCTGGGATCATGACCTGAGCCGAAGGCAGCC
>RCUC01120450.1:0-16697 GCA_003697995.1 Taxidea taxus jeffersonii
TTTGATTTACTCCAGAGCCCCTTGAAGCCAGCAAAAGAGAGACGGTATGCCCCCTGACCAGATCCCAGACAATACACAGGCCCCAGGAGCCCTTGGGAGAACAAGAGCCAGGGCAGGTGGAGTCCCGGGAAAGGCCAGACCCAAGGTCCCCTCATATCCCAGGAACCCTGGCCCAGCCATCCCCACTGCCACCATTGTGAGGCACTGACCATGTGCGGGGCACTTTCCCTGCCTTTGCTAGTGCTCACACGACTACAACCCATTTAAGTCACCATGGGAAATGGCAGGGTAGGAGCTGCTTTCTGGATGAAGACTCTGGGGCTTGGAGGAGGGAGAGGAGGCTCTCTCTGCACCAGCAAGATATTTGCAAGGCTGGGTAGTAGGAAAGCTTTAGAACATAACCCAGGACTTCTGACTCCGAGTCCAGCTCCTGGTTCATGGCCCCAGCCCCCACCTGAGAATATTAAAGAGGCCATTTGGGACCTGAGCATTCAGAAAGGAGGCAGTTGGGGTGAGGTGGGGAGGAGATTGGAGGGGTCAGAGCCCTGGGTTTAAGCCCCAAGTCCAGTTGGTCACTGCCTTCCCCTCTCTGGGCCTCAGGTTCCTCATTGAGCAATGGAGTGTTGACCCAGCCACGAGTAAGGCCCTCTCAGCTCTGCTCTTCCAATGCTTATAGGACCCAGCCTTGCAAATGGCAGCAAGTCCTCATCCCTGGCTCCCAGAGCCTGAGGCCACGGGTCCAGATGCTTCTGAGTGTGAGACTCTGACCATGACCACCTTCCCACCCCCAGCCCCATCTGTGTCCCCTGTCCATGCCCAGACACCTTCCTTCAGATGACAGTTTTGGGGAAGAGAGCCCCACAGGCCCTTGTCCTACCCATGAACTTGCCCGCTGCAATGCCTAGACTTCACAAGAGCCTTAGCTGCCTGTGTTGGTCACTAACAAGGTTAGCACCTCAGCCGCCCTCTCTCTGCAGGACTAGGGCCCAGAAACACAGCCTCAGCCCCGACTAAGCTCTGAGAGCCTGTGGGCTGTCATATCTGACTCTATACTCCACTCTGTCCACATGATGGGCTAGAAGAGGGATGAGGGAGAATGCTATATCTGGGGTGGGGTGACAGCCACCAGGGCCCCCAAAATCTCAGAGGGAGACTTGGGGAAAGCCATGCAGACACACATAGAACCTTCTGGTTTGCACTGGGAAGGATCCCCAAATAAGCCGACTTGTGTATGTTCTTACGAAGGTTGCAGTAGTTCTCTTTAGTTCTGTAAACATTTTTGGATTCCAAGCAGGCAGTAGATGCGTTTTTGAGCCTAGAAGAGTGAGCACCGAAATAAAAGCATTTGCTTTGCACATTCAAACAAAGTCTGGTCCTAGTCCTTTGTCCGCTTTGGAGGAGGGTGGGTGGGTGAACGTGCTCACACTGGGACCAGCCACCTCCTCCTGCCCGAGAGTCCACAGCCTCAGCTCCCCCCACCCCAGGTCCAAACTTAACTGGCATCCAAGCTTCTACCCAGTCCAGCTCCATCTCTAGCCCCTTCCTCCAACAAGTCATGTTTAGATCACAGTAAACTTCCTGAATCCCTCAAATGCCCTATGCACCTGTCAACCTCTTAGCATTTGCCTAGGTATTGCCCTGAGCCTGGAGTGTTCTTCCTTTTCCTTATCTGTCTGGCAAACCTACTCATTGTATAATGCTTAACACCAAAGTCACTTCTTCTGTGAAGCCTTTCTAGATTTCTTCTCAGTTCCCGCCCAGACCACTGGAACATGGACCAACTCAAACACTGATCACTATGAATTTTATTTCCATGTTGCTGTATCTGTCCCCCGTCTCATCCGTCTGAAATCCCCAAGAACATCTTATCTGCATTCTGTCTCTTAAATAGACTACAATAAATGCTGAAATGATAAACTGATGTTCCAGCTCAGCTCCCCTAAGACCAGGGCTGTCCAAGAGAGCTAGCATGCGAGCCACACATGCAAAGCCATAGGAACTTAAGTTTTTCTAGTGGCCGTGTTAAAAAGAGTAAAAAGAAACAGGTAAATTATGTTCTGGTGACATATTTTATTTAACCTAGTATGTGTGAAACATTATGTCAACATGTAATCAAGATAGGAAATGAGATTTTTACATTGTTTTCATACTACGTGTGTGAAACGTGGCCTTTGTTTTATACCAACAGCCCGTCTCGATTTGGACTAGCTGCGTTTCAGGTTCTCAACAGCTATAGGAGGCTTCTAGACTGGGATTGTAAAAGTAGGGGAACTTGGTCATTCACCTCATTCCCCACTGACCAGCCATCAGCAAATATTTGTTGATTGAATAAGCAATGGAGGACAGTCTCTGCCCTCGGGGAACTCTTGTTGAAACACTTGACATGCACTTAAGAAAATAAATCAAGGGATGCCTGGGTGGCTCAGTGGGTTAAGCCGTTGCCTTCGGCTCGGGTCCTGATCCCAGAGTCCTGGGATCAAGTCCTGCATGGGCTCCTTGCTTGGCGGGGAGCCTGCTTCTCTCTCCGCCTCTGCCTGTCTCTCTGCCTGCTTGTGTGCTCTCTCTGTCTCTCCTCTCTGACAAATAAATAAAATATTAAAAAATAAATAAATCAAAATGAGAACACGATATTGCATTTTCTGGGTACTGAAGCCTTCTGTCCCCTGAAAACTGCAGCTTGTCCTGGTCTGTGTGGACTGAACAATTTTATCAATAGTGACCCGCTGGAAAACAGAAACCCCTGGGCCATTTCAGGCTGAGAAGATGAGGGACATGGGTTCCAAATGCATCCAACGTTCAGGAAGAGTAGAAGGGCGATGGAAGGTGACAAGGCAGCTGCTGCCCAGAATAGCTGGGAGCCCCCAGCCGAGCCGGTGCTCAGCACCTACCTACTGGCACCAGCAGGGCTGCTGGAATGGCTGAGGTCTGCCTGAGTCGGCGGGCGCTGGAGGCCGGTTGGCAGCTCTTCTCCTCCTGCCTTCTCCCCACTGGCAGAGCCTAACCAGAAACGAGCTGGCAAGGGGCTCTGGAAAATATCATTTTCAGGCCTCTAGGCCCCCCTCCCTCCCAGAAAAACAGATGGCTAACCAAGGGAGGGGCATGGGGATGAAGTTGAGTAGCTGATGCTTATCACTGTTCCCCTGCTAAGAACAGCCTCCCGTCCTCTCTACCTAAGCAACCCTTAATCAGCCTTTAAGACCGCGTTCCAAGGAGGCCGCCTCTGGGAAGCCTTCCTGGACTGTGGCCAATGGCTTCCATTTCCGGTTCTCCTGGGTCTATCATAGTAGCTGCTTGTGTGCCTGACCGGTGCTCTCGAGCACCCCAAGAGCAGAATCAGGGCACGCGCCCTACAAGGGAGCCCCCAGATGGACTCAGGACTGCTGACTCTGCCTCCAGGCCTGACTGCCTCCCCAACACTGAGCAGATCCAGAGGCCTCTCCTGACCAGCCCCTACACCTGTCCCACCCCCTGGAGCCCACTCACCAGGAATCCAGGAAGGACAAAGGCCCTGCTGCTCCTAGAGGCCCAAAGAAAATGAACCTGAGCTCCGGCTCCCCAAACCAGGGCAGGGCTGAATCAGGGTTCCTACAGGGCAGAGCAACTGTGCCCGGCTCCACGGCAGCTCAGAGGCCTGGAGCCAAACTGACCCAGGATCAGAGCCTGCCGAAGATTCTCAGTGTGGCTGCAGGCAGGTTCTCAACCTCTCTGTACCTCCGCTTTCTCATCTATTGAATGGGGATGATTTGGTGTCTCCTTCCATAATCAGGATGTAGGTTCAATGCAATGACGCACAGAAACTACCTGAGTCTTACACATTATAATCCTAAAAGCCAACTTCACTCCAGGGTCAGGAATCTTTCCATGCATTGAGCTCTTTCCTCCTTAGACAACCTTATCCGGTTGTTGCCCCCATTTTACAGATTCTACAGTCACAGAGCTGGGACTGGCCCCCAGGCAGCCTGCCCTCCCCAGCACAGAGCCTAGCCCTGGTGGGGCCTGATTTCCACCCGAACCCTCTTCCCACCGTGCTCCGGGGCACACGGCGCAGCGCCCTCCACACAAGCCCCGACAGGCCTCAGTGGGGACCTGTTTGGTCCATCTTCCCACCCCTAAAAGTCCCTCTCTTCTTCCACTGCTCTTGCTTACCTAGGATGCCTGCCAGCTCACCCCTCAGCCTCCAGCCAAGCCTAGAATAACAGAACATTAACAGAGTCCAGAAGGGAGGGGCCTCGGGAGGAGGGCCAGGTGGCGGCCTCCTCGAAGCCCGTGCACCTTGGGGCCAGGACTGGGTCAGCATATACGCCGTTCTGGCTTCCCCCCTTCCCTCCTGCACAGGCCTGGACAGATGCACAGACACACACGCCCAGGAGAGTGTGAGACCTTATATTTTGTTTCAAGAAGAAAAGCCCAACGAGACTGATTAAAAACAGAGGCAGTGAAAACGATGATGGTTTTTGTGGCCCTGAGTACAGGGGAGATAACGACGACACACGACAACACGATGAATCTCACAGGCCTGATGTCAAGCAAAAGAGACAAACACAAAAGACTCTGAACTATGGAACTGCACTCATGTGAAGTTCATGAATGGGCAGAACTCACCTGTGTTCTCCCTGGCAGGGAAGACAGGGCTGGAGTGCAAGGGGGCTCGAGGGGATGGGGATGGGTTTCGATTTTCTTCAGCTGGGGGCTCAGTACAGGTACGTTCGATGGTGCTCTTTTTGCCTGTAGGGCTTACTGCGATGAAAGTTCAAAAGATAGAGTACTCCAAAGTTCTAAAGTTAAGTCCAAAGGGGGATAGAGAAAAGGGACTTGGCTTCCAGAGTTCTCTCTTTTTCTTCTCCTAGGAGATGGGATACTGTGAGGTGTTCCTCCCAGGGCTATCATGAGGCTTCAGTAAGATGCTTCCTGTGTAAATACGAGGGATTTTGTGTGTCTCCTCTGCTGGCACATCAGCCACCAATGAACGGACGCAAGCTGTGTTTTTATGATCTCAGCTCACCCTCAGCAGGGACCATAGGGATTGCCATCCCATTTCCCAGATGGAAAGACTGAGGTTCAGAGACATAACATAGCTCAGCCAGTTGATGGCAGAGAGCAGGAACTAGAATCCAGTTGACTCTCCCACACGTCCTGCAGGAGACTCTGCAAAATGGAAGGGAGGAATGGGTCCCCAGACCCTGAGCACCAGGAGTCGCAAGCCTCCCTGCTATCAGCGCCCTGGAGGTCTGAGAAAGGCAGGGCCAGGAGCCCGGGCTCACAAATATAGCTACCGTAGGAGCCAATAATTCCAACCAAGAGAGCTGAAAACATGCGCATGCAACAAATTCGACATGAGCGTTTATGGCAACATTATTCACAACAGCCAACGAGGGGAAACAACCCAAGTGTCCATCAGCTGATCCCTGGATAAATAAAGTGCAGTCCACCTGTACAATGGGCTATCACTTGGCCATTAAAAGGAACAAAGGACTGATACAGGCTACACCACAGAGGAAACTTGAAGACACTATACCTCGTGCAAGAAGCCGGTCACAAAAGACCACATGTTGTATGTGAAATGTGCAGAATATACCATATACGGGGACAGAAAATAGATAGGTGATGGCTTGGGGCTGAGGGGATGGGGGGATCCTGGGGGAGGGGAAGGGGGTTGACACCTGAAGGGTACGGGGTTTCTTTCTGGAGTGGAGAAATGTTCTCAAATTAATTGTGGTGATGGGTGAACAACTCTGTACTCAAAGCCATTGAATTATCTGCTTTAAAAAAGTGAATTGCAAGATATGTGAATTATATCTTAATAAAGCTATTTTTTTAAAGAGTTTATTTATTTATTTGTTAGAGAGAGAGAGAGCACAAGCACAGGCAGACAGAGAGGCAGGCAGAGGCAGAGGGAGAAGCAGGCTCCCCACCAAGCAAGGAGCCCGATGTGGGACTTGATCCCAGGACGCTGGGATCATGACCTGAGCCGAAGGCAGCCGCTTAACCAACTGAGCCACCCAGGCGTCCCTAATAAAGCTATTTTTTAAAAAAATAATTAATCATGAGCAGGGGGGGGGGGAGAAGGCTGAGACCCAGAATAGCAGATTTGATTCTGATTTGAGAAGTCTGCCTGGATGTGCTGGGCGACGTTGGGTAGATGTCTTCCTTCTCTGGGCCTTAGTTGTCCCTGCTGTCACCTGGGAGAGGAGAGAGTTGGAGCAGAGGAGTCGGGACGTGATATCACACTGTTCACAACAGCTGCCCAAGATCATGTCTTCTTGTTGTCCACCCTCTGAAGTGGCAGTGGTGGTGTGGGATTTGGAGGGTCTTCCAGGGACTGGCAAACCCCTAACCATTCACTGATATCTTTGCAGATCATCTGGTCTCGCCAGAGGCAGGCCACGTTTCAGCGATATCCTTTAAAGATGGCAGAGGAGAGATGTCTCCAAACATGGCTGCTGGCCACTGCTCTGGGTCAAGATGGACACCAGAGGATTGGAGGGAAATCCCAGCATCTCTCCATGCCATTAGTCAGTCCTGATTCCACCCCAGCTCCTTCCAAAGTCATCCTGGAGTAGACAGACAGACAAACAAAAGGACCAAGGAGAAATACCACCCAGGCCAGTTGAGACAAATGTGCCTTCACTTGGTAAGTGAACCCCTCTTACAGATGGGAAAACTGAGGCACAGGTGGGTCAAAGCCATGCCCACGGTCCCAGAGCCAATGACTGAAGCCCAGTCTGTCCTCTTTCCATTCTTTCTGAACAAGCCTAAGTGCCTACTATGTGCTCAGCCTGTGGCTCTCACTGCAAGGATGAGAGGTGCCTTGGGACCAAGGGTGGGCAGCCCACCTGTGAGTCCTGGGCTTGTGTCCTATCTCTCCCCTTTCTCATGCTGTGTGACTTTGAGGGAGCCACTCACCCTTTCCAGACCTCAATTTCACTGGGGCTCCCAATCACTGCCCTGTCACTGACCCTAGAGATGTGGTTATGGAAGGGAAGAGGCCTTATCAACTGTAAAGGCCTGGGGACACAGAAGCCATCTCTGGCCCCAAGTCTGAGAAAGCTGAGATCAAGGTGGGCGGCTAAGACTCATGTGTTCAGTCAGGGAAGCTGGTGATGCCTGAGCTCTGGGCCCCTCGCTCACGGGGGGGGGGGGGGGGGGGGGGGGTGGGTCGTTGTCGCGCGGGGCGCCCCGGGGGGGGGGGGGGGGGGGGGGGGCTGTTCTCTCTTGTGTAGCTGTTGAGCACTCCAGGCAGAGAGAGAAGCCAGGTCCCTATCAGGAAGCTCTTCAGTGTAAGCATTTCTGGGAAACAGCTTCAGAAAAAATCTCACAAGAAAGGAATCTGAAGCTTAAAAGTCTCCAGAAATATGTTATGATTTCTTTTCATGTTCTTAGTAAACATTCACTTTTGTACCCCATATTATGTTCAAAATTCTATTTTATATTTTTTTCTCTTAAAGACAGTCCCCTAGGGACACCTGGGTGGCTCATTCAGTTAGGCGTCTGCCTTCGGCTCAGGTCATGGTCCTGGGATCGAGCCCCAAGTTAGCCCCAAGTTAGGCTTCCTGCTGAGCAGGAAGCCTGTTTCCCTCTCTCCCTCTGCTCTGCTCCTGCCCTCTCTCACTCTCCCTCTCTCTCAAATAAATAAATAAAATTCTTAAGGAAAAAAAAAAGATAGTCCTCTAAACTCAAAATTAAGACCACAATGTGATAATACAGCCTACTCGCCAGAATGGCTAAAATGAAAGGAGTTACAGATGCACAATCCCTCCTTCTGTCTACATTACACACACACACGTGCACAAAGTGTCCATGAAGATCTGGAACAAGAACTCTGCTGCGTGGCCGGGAGAGGGGTGTAAATTGGTAGGACCACTTCAGAAAACGATTCCCGGTGTCTCCTGGAGCCGAACATTTCATTTGTCCCAATGAGGTGGCAATTCTTGTGCCGACGGATGTTTACCCAACAGAAAGGAGCCCATGCGTCCTCCAAAAGACATGTGCAACAATGGCTTTTTCTCATCAGTTCCCAAACCCAAGAACAACCTAAAGGCCCAGCCCCAGCGGCACAGACATCTAAACAGCGGCTCAGGGGCTTTGAGTCCTCGCAGAGGGATGAGAAAAGACAACGTCTGGCCATAGGCAACAGCTCGGTTGACTCTCGTAGACGTGTTAAGCCAAAGATGCAAAACCCCACTATAATGTAAGAAGTGGTTGCCATTAGTGGGCCGGTGTTAAACTAAAAGGGACCCGGGGGGCAGGTGTCTGGGTGCCAGTAACGGTCTGATTCTCGAGTCTGGTGTCAGCTTACACGGATGTGTTCAGTTCGGGGGAATTCATAGAGTTGTGTAACTTTCCTTATATGTGTAACTGATATGCGTAACTTTCCTATGTGTATGTTATATTTAATGACACAATGGCAAAAGCTTCAAGGCCCTTAAAACTTGTATCTGCCCTTGAGACCAGAGAAGGAATTTATCCTCTAGCAGCCACTGGCCCTGCAGGGTTGTGAGCAGCGGGTGACAATGACCTCCCCCTCCCCCCACCGCCCCCCATGCTTCAGGAAGCTCCTTCCAGCCACCCAGGAGGGCGCCAGAGCAGCACCGGGGATGTGGAGTGGCCCAGGGCAGGGGGAAGGGCAGAAGAGTCTTGCTTGGTGGGACTTCAAGGGCAAGGCAGGCATCGGGGAGGTAGAGGTGGGTAGAAGGATTGTTGGGGTGGAGAGGAAACTGGACCGGAACAGGGACAACCGGTGTGAGGGGCTGAGGGGTAGAAGGAGGTCTGGGCTCCGATGATTTCACAAAGAACGGGGTATCCTGGCACCACCAGGCCAGGCTCCACATGGAAGCCAACTCCCCCTTCACTCCTTCCTGGGCCTGGCCAGCCCTGCTCACGCAAGCTCTAAGGGCCCGTAGCCAGCTCCTGGCAGCCACTGAGACCACCCCCCCCAACCCCGCCCAGTCCTGACAGTTTGTCTCTCTTCAGTTATGACTCTGGGTTTTCCTTTTTTTTTTTTTTTCCTATTTTATTGATCCAAGCTTTCACAAGGCCCTTCTCAGGGCAGACCTCAAGCTTGACGATGCTGTATCTCGTGTCATTGAGGCCCCTGCTGGCCCTGGTGAAGTGGGTGGCACTAACCCATTTTATGGATGAGGACAGTGAGGCTTAATGAGGTGACGTGACTAGGGGCCAAGATCACTCACCCAAAAAGGAGCAGAGCTAGATTTTACAATGATGCCAACAGCAGCTGCCATCTCTCTCTCCTTTTTTTTTAAGATTTTATTTATTTTTTTATTTGACACAGAGAGAGAGAGAGAGATCACAAGTAGGCAGAGAGGCAGGCAGAGAGAGAGGGGGAAGCAGGCTCCCCGCTGAGCCGCGATTGGGGGCTCGATCCCAGGACCCTGAGATCATGACCTGAGCCGAAGGCAGAGGCTTAACCCACTGAGCCACCCAGGCGCCCCGCAGCTGCCATCTCTTGATGCTAAGAGGGGTCAGCCCTCTGCCAAGCACGGTGCCTGCATTCGCTTCTCCAGTTCTCAAAATGACACAGTGGAGGAAACTTAATTGTGACCAGCCCCTTAAAAAAACCTGTTTATGGAAGTCTTGCATATGGGTGCAGAAAAGTACATGAATCCTAACAGCCTGATGGGTTTCCACAAAATGAACCACCCAGGGGGCCGGCACCTAGGTGAACAAAATAGAACAATTGATATAACACCAAAAACACAAGTGCTAAAAGAGAAAACCGATAAATGGGACTTCAAAAACATGTAAGACTTTTGGGTTTCAAAGGACACCAGCAAGAAGGTGAAAAGACAACACGTAAGTTGGGGGAAATATTTGAAATCATATAATTCACCGGAGTCTAGTAGCCAGAATATATAAAGAACTCTTATAACTCAACAATAAAAAGTCAAAGAACCCAATGTAAGAATAGGCAAAGGATTTAAATAGTCATTTCTCAGAAGAAGATATACAAACGGCCAATAAGCACATGGAGAGAGGCTCGAAACCATCAGCCACTGGGAATCACAAATTGAAATCATGGAGAGGCCCATCTCACACCTACCAGAGGGTTGGGATCAACAAGACGGGTGTGAGAGAGGATGCAGAGAAATTGGAGCTCTCGTAGGCGGCTGCTGGAAATGAGGTGGTACAGCTACCTTGGAAAACAGCTTGACAGCTCCTCCAAAGGTTAAACATAGCTGCCCTTTGACTCATCCATTCCACTCCCAGTGGGATCAGAATATAAAAACATACCTGCATGCAAAAGTTGAACACAGATACTCATGGTGACACTATTCACAGTAGCTAAAAAATAGAAATAACCTAAATGTCCATCAACTGATGAATGGATAATAAAATGTAATGGAATATTCCATTCATATAATGGAATATTATTCAGCAACCAAAGGGAAAATGGTGCTGATACACGCTACGACATGGATGAGCCTGGAAAACTTCAGGCCTACATGAAAGAAGCCAGTCATAAGAGATTATATATTGGATAATCCCATTACACGAAATGTCCAGAATAGACAAATAGGAAGTAGATCAGTGGTTGTCTAAAGTCATGAGGTGGGCCAGGGAGGGGTGGGGTCAAGAGGATAGGGAGTGACTGATAATGAATCCTTTCTTTTTGAAGATGATGAAAATGTCCCAAAATTAGGTGATGGGGATGGTTGCCCAACTCTTAGATATACTTTCAAACCACTGAATTATATGCTTAAAGTGGATGAACTTCCTGGTATATAAATTATATCTCGATAAAGTTGTTCAGACATAAAAAAGATATTCCATGCCTTTATTCATGCTGCTCCCATGCCTGAACTTTTCTTACCTTCTTCTGCTTCTCTGAACGTCCAAAAATAACTGGTTTCCAAGGTCCTATTCAAGTGCCATTCCAAAGATTGCCTGGATCTACTCCCATCAGACATAATTTCTCTCTCCTCAGAACTCTCGTGACAATTCGCATCATTCACTCAGTGATGATTTACAAAGGCACGTATCTGGTGTCTGGCACTTATTACATTTCACGTGATTATTTAAGTACCCATGTCATCCCGCTATTATACTGTAACCTTTCGGAGAGAAGAGACTGTGTCTGGTTCCCTTCTATGAACCCAGCACTCAGCCATATGACTAGCACACGTGGAAGTATGTGGAATTCATTCTAAATTTTCTTTTCTTCCCGTTACCCCTCCCACTAGGAAACATAAGGATATAAAATGGTAGAAAGTAAAAGGACGGAATAAAATATAGCTTGCGATTGTGTCATGACTGTAGTCATATAAAATAAAAGAAGCCTTGTCATTGAAAGTCTTACGAGATAAGAAGGGCACCGTATGACAAAAAATGTTTTAGTAAACTATTTTAATTTTATAAACACCTAATGACATAGTTCAAAATAGACAAAAGAGAAATGGACAGAACTATTAGAAATATTCACATCCAAATCAGAATGGAAGATTCAATATCTCTCTCTCAGAATTTGGCCAGACACAGAGGCAAAAAGTCAGTAGAGGGATAGTTTATGCAATGGTGTCAAAAAAAAATTCCAAAGTCTTGGTGGCTTAATGCAACAAAGGTTTAATTCTTACACAAAGTGCGGTGGTAAGGTAATTCTTAGGGCAGTTATCCTCCATGAAGTGACCTAGGGATCTGAGCATCTCTCACCACATGCCTCTGTCATCTTAATGTGCTTCTAAAGAAGAAAAAAATGTGGAGACAGCACAGTGGTTCTTAAGTGCCTTGGCCCATAGGTTAAACATATCACTTCCATTCACTTCTCTTTAGCTAGAACTGGTCACATGGCCTCTCTTGTCTCCAAGGGTATGCAAAAGTGTAGTATGCCTACATCCATCCCCAAAAGAGAAGAATAAGATAGGAATGAGCATGAATAATCTTTACTCAAAGGACTTAAATAAATGACACATACAGATAACTGTATCCAACACCTTATTTTCAAACACATAAGACAATTTACAAAATTTGACTATGACCTGAGCTCTACAGTCAGTCTCACCAAATTTCAAAGAACCAAAACCACACAGAGCATATTATCTATACTGCTGTTTCTTACAATGAAACTATAAATCAAAAATGAGATAATTAGTGGGGTGCCTGGGTGGCTCAGTGGGTTAAAGCTGCTGCCTTCGGCTCAGGTCATGATCCCAGGATCCCAGGATTGAGCCCCGCATGGGGCTCTCTGCTCGGCAGGGAGCCTGCTTCCCTTCCTCTCTCTCTCTCTCTGCCTGCCTCTCTGTCTGCTTGTGATCTCTGTCAAATAAATAAATAAAATCTTTTAAAAAAATGAGAAAATTAGAAATTTTCCATAGACTAAGAAATTTAAAAATATACTTCTAAATAACCCATGGGTTAAAAAAAAGAACTGATCAAGGAAGCTAGAAAATATTTTAAATCAAGTGATAATGAAGAAAATTCATATTAAAATTTGTAGGTGTGGGTAAATCAGTATGTGGAGGGAAATGTATAATCTTAAAGTGCATATGTCAGAAAGGAAGCTGAAGACCGAGGAACACTCATGCCAAGATACTGGAAAAAGATATCGAAAGAAATCTAATAAAAGTAGGAAAAAGTAAATGTTAAAGGCAAGAACAGAAATTAATAAAATAAGAAAGCAAAGATTAAAACAGAGCTAATCCAACAAAGCCAAAGTTGGTTCTTTGAAAAGACAGACAAATTGATGAACCCCTGAATGAAACTGGTCTAGAGAAAGACATAAATGGCCCCCCAAACCCCAATATTAGGAACAAAAAGTGAGACATCACTACAGATACTGCCACCATTAAAGGAAAAAAGAGGATGTTTTCAGCAACTTTGAGTCAATATGTTTGAAAATGTAAATGAAATGGACAACATCCTGGAAAGGCAAAATATACCAATTTTGACTTGAGACAAAATAGAAAACCTACATAATCCTTTAACAGTTAAGGATATTGAATCGGTTGTTCAGACCCTTTTCCATATAGAAAACTGCAGCTCTAGGTGGCTTCACTGACAAGTTCTACCTGACATTCAAAGAAACTATCTTTGACAATCTCTTTTGACAATCTCTTCCAGAGAGTAGATAAAGAGTGAGTAATCTCCAGTTCACTTTATGAGGCTAACATAACCTGCATACCAAAACAGGACAAAGATACGGCAAGAAAGGAAAATTACAGGCCAATTTTATTTGTAAATAGAAATGAAAAATCGGGGCGACTGGGTGGCTCAGTGGGTTAAGCCTTTGCCTTCGGCTCAGGTCATGATCTCAGGGTCCTGGGATCGAGCCCTAAATTGGGTTCTCTGCTCGGCCGGGAGCCTGCTTACCCCTCTCTCTCTGCCTGCCTCTCTGCCTACTTATGATCACTCTCTCTCTGTCAAATAAAATAAAATCTTAAAAAAGAAATGAAAACTCACGGATAACGTGTTAGCCACAAAAATCCATCGATACACAAAAGGATACCACAATTGAAATGGACTAATCCCAGGAATACAAGGTCGGTTTAACATTAGAAAATCCATTAAAGTTGGGGCACTTGGGTGGCTCAGTTGGTTAAGTGGTTGACTCTTGATTTCAGCTCAGGTCATGATCTCAGGGTGGTGAGATTCTCTCTTCCTCTACTTCTGCCCCTCCGCTCCCCATTTGTGCTCACTCTCTCTCTTAGAAAAGAAAAAGGAAAAGAAAAGAAAAGAAAAGAAAGAACAAGAAAACCCATTAAATGAAATGGAATTCAAGTTAATTCAGCACATCAACTGATTAAAGGACAAAACCTGCATGCAGAAACCCATTTGATAAAAATTTCACACTTACTCATGATTTAAAACTAATAAAAATAATCTAGGAAATTATGAACAGAAGGGAATTTCCATAATTTGATAAAGATATGTCTGCAGCTAACATGGTAAAATATTGCAAGTTTTCCCTTTAGAGATCAGAGACAAGTCAAGGATGCCCAGGGCACCCATTTACTCAACATTTACTGGTGGTCTTAGCCAATGGAGTAAGGCAAGAAAAAGAAATGAAAGAAGTAAGATTTGGAGAAAAAACAAAACCATCATCTTTCCAAAGTAACATAAGTATGTACAAAAGAAACCTCAAAATATGCAACCATGTCATTTAAATTGATAAGAAAATTGAGCATTTTTATTGGAGTCAGAATAAATATATTAAACGTATGTTTTTATATAACAACCCACTGAATTACTGAATGAAGTTGTTGGGGGCAGGAAGCTCTTCTGAGCATTGAGAGCTGACCCTGTGGGAACAGGCTACTCCGTATGGGCCTGAGCTCCCTGTTACTGGAAGGGTTCAAGCAGGAACAGGATGGGCTGTGTCCAGGGGGGCTGGGGAAAGAACCTGGGCTCAGGGTGAGAGATTTGCCCCTTGCCAGGCTGAGCTTCAGCTGTCTAAACAGTCCGGGAAAGCAGCCTGTCTTCTTTCTTTTGGTTCCTCCCTTTGTCAGCTTAATCCCTTTGGTAAACCCGGTAAAATGAGCCAGGATTTAGGGCTCCGGGAAATCCGTGCGCGGCAGTTTCTAATCTTATCGCTGTCCCCTCCCCCTTCCTAGGCTCTGCTTTCAGAGAAAACCCACAACCGTTACATCTCGTCCTCTTCCCCCTGCCCCTGCCCTACCAGACTTATCTTCCTACTTCACGTTCTCTGCTCGGTTCACACGTTCTGAAACACCCCGCTACCTGGTTTGTGAAACGGAATTTTACACGGTCCCTTAATGGCGTTGGGGGCCATCGGATGGGGCCCTGCCTCCTTGGCTCTCCCACCGCATTCCCTGAAGCGGCTCCCCCAGCCATTGAGGCACCAAATCTCTCCTCACCACAGAGCCCCGCCCCCCCTCGCCCCGAGGAGACAGGGGGTGAGCATACACTTTGAATCAGACAGACCTGTGCTTTCCAGCTCTGTGACCTTGACCTGGGCTCTCCCCCTTGCAAAGGGGCGGAGCTCATAGGCATTCCCACTTCGGCAGGGTTATGGTGGGGGCAAAGGGTGAAACAAGGCAATGAATATAAGGGCTTGTGTAGTTATTGGCAGTCTCTGGGGTCTGGGGGAGCCCCTCAGCACCTCTGTCTGGAATCAACATCACAGCCCCCGGGGGTGTGAGCTCTGGGAGGCAGAGAGGTGCAGGAGTGAAGGCAGTGTCCCCCTGCTGGGGACACAGCCATAAGGCCCCACTGGCTCTACCTACAGCTGGCAGGTCACAGGCAGAGGCAGGAAAGCAAGGCTGTTAATAAATCTGTCCCCGCCAGGGTCCCTGCTCTGACAAGCACCACAGGAGGCCTGAGGCCCAGCTGCCTGCAGACCCAAATGTTGGCTGAGCCACTAGATAAGTCTGTAATGACCTGTCCCTCATGCTGGAGGCATTAACCTTGCTGCTGGCCGGGTGGGTGGCCGGGGCTCTGCCGTTAACCATTCCCTTCCCATCCCTAGGGAAGCCGAGGGCGCAGCCTGGGTCAGGGAGAGCTGTATTGATTACCCACGGCCGCCTAACACATGACCCCGTGATTCAGCAGCTGGAAATAACACCCGATTATTAACTCTCAGCTTCTGTGGGTCAGGAATCCGCGGGAGGCTGCACGGCGTGGATCTGACTCAAGGTTCCCCGTGAGGCTGCTGCCATCGAGGACTCAGCCTTGGTGGCGATCCTCTCAAGGCTTGACTGTGGGGGCGATCAGATTCCAAACTTACTTAGGAAGCTGCTGGCAGGCCTCCGAAGATCCACATTGCATGGGTCTCTCCCCAGCGCCAGCCATGGAGAGCCCAAGAGAGGGTGCCCAACAGAGGTCACCGTACTTTTATAACCCAGCCTCTGTGCCTGATACCTCTGACCTAGTCTTTCAGCTGAAAGTCACAAAGTGTAGTCCACAGTCAAGAGGGAAAAGTACAAAGTTGTGAAAACCCAGAGACAGGGGGGCCAGTGGGAGCCGTCTCGGAGGCTGCCTATGTCAGGGGCTGCTGCTGGGACAGGCGCGTAGGTCTGAGGCCCGATCTCCTTCAGGTGCACCTGCTCGGACCCCCGGGGGTCGGCCCCAAATCCTCCTTCCATCCTACACAAAGCCCCTCGGACTCAAAATCCTAAAGCACTCTCAAGCCTGACCTCTCCCTCTCTCTCGGCTTTCATGGTTCCAGGCAGTCCCCCCAGCGTGTCTCCCCAGGCTGTTGTCGCTTGTCACTGCTTGTCACTACCTCCTCGCGGGTCTCTTGAATCTCTTCTGCCCCTCTCAGCCCCCACTCATCCTTTCCACCCTCCCCTGTCTCTTCCCACCAGTACTCAGAGAAGTCTTTTCAGAACGCAGATCTGACCCTGTGTTTCCTTGCTGGAAATCCTCCAGAGGCTTCCCATATGCTCGGCACCAGGATCCAAGTCTTCTTGAAGCATGACAAGACTCTGTGGGGTCTGGCTCACTCCGAGCCTCGAGAGCCTCAGCTCAAAGCAGGGCTGGCTCCTTTCAGGGCCTCTGGTCACAGGCTTTGCTCATGCTGTTCCCCTTCCAGCAGTGCTTTTCCTGTCTCCTTCACCTTGTTCGCCCCTCAGCACCCTTTGGGTCTCGGCTCAAGTCACTTCCCCGAAGAAGCTGTCCCCATCCCACCCTGACTGGGTTCTGGTCTCCTGCTGAAAACTTGTGCCCTTCTCGAGGAGCTCTGCTGGGCACACTGTTCCCTTCCCCGACTGGTCGTTGTCTGGCCCCCA
>RCUC01120451.1:0-50676 GCA_003697995.1 Taxidea taxus jeffersonii
TGTTGTTCCTTCAATTCAAACTTTCTGTAATGTCCATTACTTGCATGATAACACTCAAAATCATTTACAAAACCCTTATGCAAGCTCTCCTTATACAAGGCCCCTTACGACCTGGCCCTCTCTCTACCTCTCTAGCTCCCATCTCCCTTTATGCCATAATTCAAATTCCATTTTATAGAAAAGCTAAATTTTTCCAAGGTTCCACTATGATCTCTTTCAGACATTTATTTTTTCAGAATAGAACCTCCTTCTTACCTGTCCTTCTTACCCGTGCTTCTATATATTCTTTGAAACTCAGGTCAACTAGAAAACTAGTCTGAGTAGAGTAAGTTTTCTCTGACCCTTCTGAGTCTAGCTAAGTGCCTCTCACAAGTTTCCTGTGTAGCCTGTTCACACTTCTATCTTAACATTATTCAAACTATATTAGAAATGTGCACTTGATGTCATCTCCATAAACTATATCCTATTACTTTGTGGGTGCCTATAGAACAAAAGGTTTAAAAGAAATTTCTTTCTTCCCAGTATATAACATAGAACCTGAAAGGTACTAGGTACTCTGTAATGCCTCGAATAACTTAATACCTCCAACAAACATTCCTACTAGTTTCTTCTTTATGGGTACAATTTATGGCTATACAATTCCATTTGAAGGTCACCACTCTTTGGAATACTGTATGGTAGTCACAGCATTCCTATTCTTTATGATTATAACTTGGGAGAAAATATGGCCATTTTCTCCCAAAATCCCTCCCATTTTTACAGCACCAATCCATTCCTCTTTGATGTTTCTACCTTTCCTAATACATTCAAACTCTATATAACACAAATGCCAGTGAAGCAGATTGCAAGCTTACCAGATGCTCTCCTTTAGAAGAATAAGATAACTAGCAGAGTTTAGAGCACATACCCCCAATAATGTTTAATATCTTAGATTCTGAACTGGTTTTTGAATGTAGATTAAGAAAATATCATTGATGTCCATCTTCTGGCTCGGCAAATATGTAGTAGTATAGCCCAACAATATATCTCCTGTTTCTCCATTTATTACCAAATAAAGTCTCTGTCCCTGTGTATATATCCTCCTAACACATTGCTGCTTTTCAGAAGACCGTCTTGGAGAGTGACATTTTTGTACCTACATAGTCCTGCCTTCCCTTTTCCCTCTTCTTTATCTTCTTCCTACTCCATTGCTGCTGCTTCTTCTCTTTCCTCTTTTTCTTTTTCTTCTTCTCCTTCTCCTCCTCCTCTTCTTCCTTCCCTCCTTCTTCTTCCTCATCCATCTACCCACGCATGTATTTATTTTATTGAGGTATAATTGACATTATTCAATATTATAGTGACTTGACATGTATACACTAGAAATGATCACCACAATAAGTCTAGTTACCATCTGTCGTCTTACAGAGTTAATACAACATTATATTCCCCATGCTGTATGTTGCATATTCATGACATTTATTTTATAACTGAAAGTTTGTAGTTATTAATCCTCTTTATCCATTTTGTGCCCACTCCCACCACCTCCACCACCCTGCCCAGCAACCACCAATCTGTTCTTTGTATTTATGAATCGGGGTTTTGTTTTACTTGTTTGTTTTATTTTTTAGATTACACATACAAGTGAAATCTTGTGGTATTTGTCTTTCCTTATCTGACTTATTTTACTTGGCATAATACCCTCAATGTCCATCCATGTCTTCACAAATGCAAAATTTCATTCTTTTTATGACTAAATAATATTCCATCATAATATATTCTGAATAATAAATTATTACATATATACTATTGAATGAATATATATGTATGTGCATATATATATATATATATTCATCCATTCATTCATTGATAAACACTTAGGTTGTTTCCACATCTTGGCTATTATAAATAATGCTGCAATGAACATAGGGGTGCATATATTTTTTTTAATTAATGTTTTTGTTTTCTCCAGACAGATACCCAGTAGTGGAACTCCTAGATCATATGGTAACTCTAGCTTTAATTTTTTTTTTTTGAAGAAACCCCTACTGTTTTCTGTTGCGACTACATTAATTTACATTTCCACCAGGGTTCTCTTTTCTCTGCATCCTCACTAACAGTTGTTGTTTCTTGCTTTTCTGATTTTAGTTGGTCCCAATAATTTATTTTTGTTTTTGTTGCCTTTGTCTTTGGAGTCAGATCCAAAAAACATCACTAAGCCCAGTGTCAAGAAAATTACCACTGGTGTTTCCTCCTGAAAGTGTTATGGTTTCAGGTTTTAGATTCAAGTCTTTAATCCATTTTGAGTTAATTTTTAAAAGATTTATTAATTTATTTTAGAGATAAAGAGAAAGAGAGAGTGCACAAGTTGGGAGAGGGTCAGAGGGGAGAGAATCTTCAAACAGACTGTCACAGAGCCTGACATGGGGCTAAATTTCATGACCCATAAGATCATGACCTGAGCTGAAACCAAGAGTTGAATGCTCAACTGACTGAGCCACCAAGGCACCCCAAGTTAATTTTTGTGTATGGTGTGAGATAGTGATCTAGTTTCATTCCTGTGCATATGGATGTCCAGTTTTCCCAACACCATTTATGGAGGAGATAAATGTTCTTGCCCCATTGTATATTCTTGCCTCCTTTCACATAAAGTAATTGACCCTATATGTGTCTGTTTAATTCTAGGCAGTTCTCCATTGCTTTGTGTGTCTTTATGCCAATACCATATTGTTCTGGTACTATATACTATAGCTTTGTAGTATAGGTTGAAACCAGGGAACCTATTACCTCCAACTTTGTTCTTCTTCCTCAAGATTGTTTTGGCTATTTAGAGTCTTTGTGAAGAATTTAGAATTATTTGCTCTAGTTCTGTGAAAAATGCCATTGGCATTTTGACAGGGGTTGCATTGAATCTGTATATTGCTTTGAGTACTATGAACATTTTAACAGTTCATGAACATGGAATATCTTTCCATTTATTTGTGTCTTCTTTAATTTTTTTCACCAATACCTTATGGTTTGCAGTTTATAGGTCTTTCAACTCCCTGGTTAAATTTATTCCTAAGTATCTTATTCTTTTATACATAATTGTAAATATGATTTCTTGATTTTTCCTTCTAAATTTTTATTATTGTGTATAGACACTCAACAGATTTTTGTATATTAACTTTATATCCTGAAACTTTACTGAATCGATTTATTCTAATTTTTTGGTAGAGTCTTTAGGATTTCCTATATATATAGTCATATAGTGATGCATTATTTTCTATATATATAGTCATATAGTGACAGCATTATTTCTTCCTTTCAAGTGTTCATGCCTTTTATTTCTTTTTCTTTCCTGCTTTGACTAGGACTTCTAATACCATGTTGAATAAAAGTGGGGATAATAGGCATTCTTATTTTGTTCTTGATCTTAGAGAAAAGCTTTCAACTTTTAATCACTGAGTATAGGGGCCCCTGGCTGACTCAGTGGGTTAAAGTCTCTGCCTTCGGCTCAGGTCATGGTCTCGGGGTCCTGGGATCAAGCCCCACATCTGGCTCTCTGCTCAGCGGGGAGCCTGCTTCCTCCTCTCTCCCTGCCTGTCTCTCTGACTACTTGTAATCTCTGCCTATCAAATAAATAAAATATTAAAAAAATCACTGAGTATGATAGCACCTATGGTTTTTTCATATATGGCCCTTATTATGTTGGAATATATTCCTTCTATAAACACTTTGTTGATAGTTTTTATCATAAGTTGATGTTAAATTTTGTCAAATGGTATTTCTGCATCTATTGAGATGATTTTATTGTTTTAATCCTTTACTTCATTAATGTGTCATCTTATGTATATTGATTTGCAAATGTTGAACCATTCTTGTATCCCTGAAACAAATCATACCTGATCATGGTGTATGATCCCTTTAATATACTGTTGAATTCAGTTTGCCAATATTTTGTTGAGAAGTTTTGCATCTATGTTCATCAGGGTATTGGTTTGTAATTTTCTTTCTTGTGGTGTCCTTGTCTGGTATTAGTATTAGGGTGATGCTTGCCTTATAAAATGAGTTTGAAAGTTTCCCCTCCTCTTCAATTTTTTGGAAGAGTTTAAAAAGAATGGGTATTAAAGCCTTGAATGTTTGATAGAGTTCACCAGTGAAGCCATCTGTTCCTGGACTTTTTTTGGGGGGGGAAGTTTTGATTACTGAGTCAATCTCTGTAGGTCTATTTGTATTTTCTATTTCTTTATGGTTCAGTATTAGAAGACTGTAAATTTCTAGGAATTTACCCATTTTTTTCCAGGTTGTCATATTTGTTGTCATATGATTGTTCATAGTAGTCTCTTATAATCCTTGTATTTCTGTGGCATCAGTTGTAACTTTTCTTTAATTTCTGATTTTACTTATTTGAGCCCCCCTCTTTGTTAGATCTATTAATTTTGTTTATGTTTTCAAAGAACCAGTTCTTAGTTCCACTGATCTTTTCTATTGTTATTTTAGTCTCTATTTCATTTATTTCCACTCTGATCTTTACTATTTCCTTCCTTCTAAATTTGGAGTTTGTTCTCTTTTTTTGTTTTCTAGTCCCATTAGGTATAAAGTTAAATTTTTTATTTGATATTTCTCTTGTTTCTTAAGGTAACCCTGTATTGCTATGAGCTTCCCTCTTAGAACTGCTTTGGCAGCATCCCATAGGTTTTGATATATTGTTTTCCTATTTTCATTTACCTGTAGGTATTTTTAAGTTTCTTCTTATATTACTTCCCTGACCCAGTAGTTGTTCAGTAACATGTTGTTTAATTTCATACTTATAATTTTTCTACTTTTCTTCTTGTACTTGATTTCTAGTTTTATACCCTTGTCATCAGAAAAGATGCTTGATATGATGTCAACCTTCTTGAATTTATTGAGACTTGTTTAATGGCCTAACATATAATTTATCCTGGAGAATGTTACATAGCCCTTGAGAAGCGCATTCTGCTGGTGTTGGATGGAATGTTCTATATATACCTATTAAGTCCATCTGTTCTAATGTGTCATGTAAGATCGATGTTCCTAATTGATTTTCTGATTGGATGATCTGTCCATATGTAAATGGAATGTTGAGAATCCCTATTTATTATTTTATTGCTGTCACCTTATTAGGTCTGTTAATTTTTGCTTTATATATTTTGGTACAACTATGTTTGTATATATATATATATATATATGTATATATATATACTTATAAATGTTCTATCTTGCTGGATTGACTCCTTTATCATTATGTAATGCTTCTCTATGTCTTTCATTACAGTTTTTATTTTAAAGCTTATTTTGTCTGATAAAGCCAGCTTTTACTTCCATTTCCATTTGCATAGAATATCTTTTTCCATCTCTTTACTTTTAGTCTGTGTGTTTCCTTACTTCTGAAGTGAGCATCTTCTGCAGTATATAGAAGTGTCGTGTTTTGTTTTGTTTTTATCCATTCAGCCACTCCATGTTTTTTGGTTGGAGAATTTAACCCATTTATTTTAAAAAGTAATTATTGATAGGTACATAATCATTGCCATTTCTTTTTCTCTTTCTCTCTTTCCTTATGGTGTGATGACTTTCTTTAGTGTTGTGTTTAGATATCTTTCTAATTTTCTTTTGTGTATTTACTATAAGTTTTTGCTTTTTGGTTACTGTGACATTCACATATATCTTCTATGTATATAATAGTCTATTTTAAGTTGATAGCAACTTAAACATGGACACTATTCAAAACTCTACATTTTATCCCTCCCCATTTTATATTTTTGATGTCACTTTTTATATCTTTTTATTTTATGTGTCCTCTATCTAATTTACTGCCCCTTCTTTTTCTCTTCTCCCCTTGGGACCTCTATATTACAAATGTTATTCTGCTTGATATAATATAGGAGTCTCTCAAGTTATCTTAATATTTGTATTTTTTAAAAAAGATTTTGTTTATTTATTTGAGACAGAGAGATAGAGCATGAGCAGGGGAAGAGGCAAAGGAAGTGGGAGAAGCAGACTTCCTGCTGTCAGGGAGCCCGATGCGGGGTTCGATCCCAGGACCCTAGGACCATGACCCAAGCCAAAGGCAGACACTTAACCATCTGAGCCACCCAGGTGCTCCTCAAGTTTTCTCAATTTTTTAAAGTTCCCTTTTCTTTTTGCTGCTCTGTCTGGGTGAGTCCCATTGCTTTATCTTCAAGCTTACTAGTCCATTCTTCTTCTTCATCCAGTCTACTATTGAACACCTCTGGAGTATATTTCAGTTTGGTTATTGTATTTTTTAGCACTGTGACTTCTATTTGGTACTTGCTTATGTTTTCTATCTTTTTGTTGAGATTCTCACTGTTTACTTGTTCTTTTTCTGAGTTTGGTGAGTATCTTTATGACCATTACTTTGAATTCTTAATCAGGTAGATTACTTATACTCATATTATTTAGGTGTTTTTCTAGGGTTTTATCTTGTTCTTTTGTTTGGAACATATTTCTCTGTTTCCTCATTTTGTAAACCCTCTGTGTTTGTTTTATGTATTAGGTGAAACAGCTACCTCTCTCAGACTTGAAGAAGTGACCTTGCTCAGGTGATGATCCTTTTCACTTAATCTTGTCAAAGCTCTTTGTTGTCTGTCAAACCTTTGTGATTGTCTAACTGGCTGATTTATTCTTGATATTCCTTCATTGTTGAGGGTGTGCCAAGACTTGTCAGTGATTCAAGGAAAGAAATCTCATTTGGAATCTAGTTTCTGGCTGATCAGAAGCAAGACCCTTGGGCAGCAGCTCTTAAAGTATGCAAATATATACAGTCCCATGGTGTCACAATTATGACCTTTGCTGGCCTCCAGACCAGAAGATCTGGTGTCCCCTGGGGCTCAGGATGAGCATATAAGCTCCTCTCTGGGAAGTTTTGTCAAGCTGTAGAAAGGCCAAGGGGGTGCACACTACTTACACTCTCTGAGTGCACCTTCTTAACCTCCATAAGTGTGGGAAACCAAAGGCTGTCTCTCAGGCTGAAGCTCCAGGATAAGTAAATAGGACTTTTTCACAGGAAGACCAACCAGGTTGTGTTTTAGTCTGCATCTGTGCAGTGCCCGAGGGTGGTGGATTGCCAAGAACTGTCTTTCTAATTGCCACAGTTCTGTGGCGCTCTGGAGCACCAGTTCTCTTGTCCACCAGAGCCAAGTAATCAAGGGTGTCTCCTGTGTAAATTTCTCATGCCGGTTAGCTTTGTAAGGCAACTAGAAAGTGTTGGCAGTGGGCTCACTCACCATCTTCAGAAAGGCAGCAGGAAAATGTCTTCACTGTGTAAGCCTGTGGGCTTCAGCAGTGCAGCTGGAGAGTCCCTTGTCTGTGTGCACCCTTCCATTTTAGGCTGGGAGTGGGAGAATGCCACAGACACTTGTGCTTGCTAGCACTTTTTAGGGAGCAGAGGGTGTTGCAACTGGCCATGTTTCCTGCCCTCAGCAAGTGCCATGACCATGCACCCCCATATATTGCAGCAATGCAGTGGGAGGGTGTCATACATATCAAAGCTTGCTTGTCTGTGCTAGCAGCTATGTGGAGAGCGCAAAACGGCTTCTGCCGATGCCTCCATGTCCAGGGAGCATCTCGACCATCCCCCGCCCCTCCAGCTGATGTTCCCAGGCCAGCAAATGAAGCCCCCTCACGTATAGTCTAGGTGACTTTCAAAGTGCTGTTTTTCACTTGGTCTCAAGAAATAAGACCACATAAGAGGCCTCCAAGAAAGGAATGTCACTTTCCTGTAGTACATTGCAATCCCTGGACATCACTCCCATTGCTTTTCCAAGCCACACATTCTGGGGGCGTCTCTTTGATGCATTCCGCAGGGGCCAGGGTGTCTAATGTGGAGCACCAACCCTTTGCTCCTCTGGGAGAAGCGTCTCTCTGGTGAAGGGTTTTTCTGGTTTGTTTGTTTTTTGCAAGAATTTGCAAGAAAGAATCTGCCTTTCCTACCCATCTTGATGTGGTTCTTTTACCCTTTGTTATGGAGAGAAGTTCATCTAGTTTTCAAATCTTTTTCAGAGGGAAACTACCCATATGTTGCTGCAGATTTGGTGTATCTCTGAAGGAAGTGAGTTCAGGATCTTCACAGGCTGCTATCTTGGACCATTCCTCCCCCTCCCTTTCCTGCCTTCTCTCTCTCTCTCTCTCTCTCTTTTTAATTTTCTACATGAGCTGGAGAATTGGTAACTAACAGAAAGACTTTAGAAGTTAACTTTTTCATTTCATTAATGAGAAATGTAGGCCCTTAAGGATAAAATGACTTGCCTACTAGAAGTAATATTAAAGCGAATGTTTATTATGTATTTACTATGCTAAGCAGTGTGTGTGTGTGTGTGTGTGTGTGTGTGTGTGTGTAGAGATATATATGCACACACTACCTTATTTTACCTTCACAACAATCCTATGGGGGAACTATTATTAGTATTCCTAGTATTCACAGATGAGGAAACTGAGGCCTGGGAAGATGAATTACCATGCCCAAAGTCACACAACTTATAAGAAGCAAAGCAGGGTTTCCAATGGAGGCTGCTTGACTCAAAAGCCATTTCTTTTAACTACCAAGCCCTGCTGCCTAATACTACAATGCTACTTATTTCTGCATTGGTTTTAAATATATTTTATTTTCATTTCTGATAGCTCTTAACTTGGCAATAGCTAAAAAATGCTGGCTAAGCAGTTAATGGGCTTAAGGGTTTATATAAAAAAAACTATGCACTGTACAAAGGACCACCTATTTTAAATGTTAAGAATTTTTATGTAGTTCAAATTATCTGTACTGTGAGCATGGGTTTTCATATATTGACCTTCCTAGAACAAGACCCACCTGTTTTAGAAATAAGCAGTCTGGAAGATAGGAAGCATTATTTGAAACTAAGTGGAAAATTCCCCCATGGCTATGAAGTTCAATTACAAAGAACTGATTAAGGAAAGTAAAGAGAGCGCCATTAGTCCTTTTAGTGAAAACTCTGTTTGCCCAAGCCGAACAGTTGCCATTTCTGAACAGAAGTTAAACACCTGTTGCTTCAGAAAGGAAAATTTCAGACCTGGCTTTTCAGAGCTATGGCTGATAAGGGCTGACCATGAAAAGCTTCCAAAAATTGACATCTGGGCCCAAACATTTATCTTCCCTTCTGCTTATTTTCTTTATCTGTATGTGTGCTTTAGCTGGAAACCTAGATTATGACTCTAGCCCAAGACTCACTCCCTTCTTCATTTCTAGAAGAAGCATTGGTTTGGGTGTGGCTATTACAGACAGTGAGGCCCCCACTGGCCTGGTGAGTCTTGGTCTCTAGGAGGAAGTGGGACAAGGGCCACTCCTCTGGTCCCTCTGCTCAAGGCTCCCAGTCACTTGGATTCTGTGGACCCTCTTCCAATCCCTATTAGGCAGTGATTACTTAGAGAAAAACCATTTGCATAAGTCAGTTAATGTCTAGCCTCAGGCCAGTTGCTGCTGCTGGGCTGGATCTGTCCTCTTAAAGGGCCATGTTGACCATGTTTTCATGCCATCTAGAGTAAGGACCCTTATTCGTGTCTTGAGAGCAAACCGTCTGATGTATAAATCTAACCACTTTCTTGCCTATAGATGGCATCTTGTCACCTGTAGCCCCACCAATCCCAGTAGATTTTTATTTGAAGCAAGAGTGGCATCAGGATTCTGTATATTTGAATAAACTTCAAAGTAGCGTAGCTAACCATCCCTGTTTACCTGGAAATATGTAGTAGCTATTGACCAGGAGACATGGCTTTTGTGAGTATATTTTTCTGGTTCATAGTCAGAGTTGGGTCATAATAAAATCTGAGGGGAATTTTTTGTTCTGGGAACTTTTGTTTTCTTAGAATCTCAAGGAGAAATATGAACACCCCATTTTCTTTCCTGTATTTTTTCCACTTTTCCTCAGGTCTGCTTGTCACTAAGTATACCAGGTGTGATAATTTTGGGAACAAACTGCTTTATAATAAATTTTGTGGCTCTAAATTAATAAGATGGCTTTAGATCAGCTATGATATCTAAAAGGCATGAAGTCATGGTCATTTTTCAAAAAAATATGTTTTTTCTTTTAAGAGGATGTGGTGGGGTATATTTTCTTCTCCTCTCCTCCCCCTCCTCCTCCATCTCCTCCTCCTCCTCCTTCTTCTTCTTGTCTGTTCCTTTTATATTTCCAGAAGCTTTACTTTTCCAAATGAATGATTCTACTTCCAGCATTAAGAAAAAAAATCCCAAGTGCAGGTGAACTCAGAGCACTGGGTCTCCATTTGGCATGACCTTCCAGGGGAAACCAAAGAGACTCTTTGAGCTGCTGCTCTGTCAGTGAGCAGAGAAAAGCCTGGAAAGTTATATGGCCAGCCCTGAAGCAAGAGCCACTGGGAATTACCAGACAGACCAACTGGTAGCACCAAAGGTAGAGAGTCTAGCATGAAATGGGTTTGTAGACCTTGACCTCACTCTCCTCTGAGAAGTGGGTTTGGCAAGAGTTAGAAATTTGTTAATGTTCAGGCTGCTGACTTTGCCCTCTGGACCTTTTGTTCTCACAGCTTTTGTGTGACAGATCTGCTCTCCCTCCTCTTATGACAAAAATCTGTGATGAAGAGGAAGCCGGAATGTGGAAAGATCATGGCACTAGAGTTCTGGCCTGAGCATGTCCCAAGTGTCAGATCCAGGGCAAGTTATTTTTACCTTCTTAACCCCTGAGCTTTCTTCTGTAAAATAGATGTACTAATTTATACCTCAGAAAGTTAAAGTTTAAATGAGATCACATTTAAAAGTTTTAAAAGTTCCTGGCACATGTCAGATATCCTAAGACAGTCTTGGGTGGAGGATGCACAATTCTGAGCAGAGAGAAGCCATGTGGAGGATCACCAAAGAGGTCAAGGATTCTGTACTCAGCCTGACACCTCCTTTTTCCCAGAGACTCTCCAAAACCTAGGACTCAACTTCTTATTTAGTGGCTCCTGTGGCCCAGCTGAAAGTCAGGAGTTAAGGAGACTCTGAGGACCACTGGGCAGCTCTGGTTCTAGACTGAAGGGTTGTTCTTTAGGGCCCTTTCTTCAGTCCTCAGATCTCTCCCATATTTCGTGCTTACCTAGAGGATATCATCTTTCCCACAAACTTCCAGTGCATTCTATTAACTAAGGCCTTTCCAAATCCAATCTCCAACTTGTCCTCTCTTCTAAACCAGAGAGAGATAGATCCTGTATTTGCTGGAAAGCTCCACTATACTGTAAGTATATGGGTACCCCAAACTCATGTCCAAAACACAAATCATACTCTTTCTCCCTTACATTGACGACTCCTCATATTTTCCCAATACAAGTCAATGATATCATTCTCTGCCCTTTCGGTGAGGCCAGAAAATCCTAAGCCTCCTCCCTATCTTGTCCCCCTTCATATCTAGTCAACCACAGAATCATTTATTTAGTCATTAATTCAACAAATATTTATTGAATGCTTGCTATGTGTAAAGCACCACACTGAGTGCAGGATAAAAAGTACTGAACAAAATAAACATGGCTTCCATCATCTATGGGGAGGTAGATATTAAATAAACATAAAATGAATTCATACTTATAAATTCTTATAAGTGTTATGAAAGAAAAGTATGGTGTATTTTAAGGAGTACAACAAAGGGACCAAATTTAGATTGGGAGGTCAAGCATTGTGTACTCAGCAGAAATCTTTCAATAACAAATAACAGAAACCCTATTTGAGTTAGTTAAAGCAAAAAGGGAGAACTGATTGAAAAGATTTGGGGGTAGCTCATAGAAGAAAGGAAGAATTGACCAACTGGATTTGGAAAAGGCATCAAGGGTGGATAATGAGATGCAGATCTGAACTCTCTGTCTTTGTTCCTCTTCTCCATGTCTCTCTGAGTTTGGCCTCATTTTCTTCTACTCCAGAAGAGCCTTCTTCACACATCAGAGAACGTGATTCACAACCAAGTAGTTCTTTGACCCAAGAGCAAGAGAGCCTTCCTTACCACCTTCAGACAGGAAAATCTGAGGAGAGGACTTACACTGACTCAGGGAATGGGATACTATGAAGTTGGTCCAGCCAGGGTCAGTACCTACCCCTGTTGCCAGTGAAGGCTAGTGCCTAAAGAAGGAAAGGTAAGGTGAAGGGCGGTCGTCAGAAGACTGCTCTGAGAAAGTGATGTTTAAACTGACATGAGAGCTAAACAATAAATAATATTTAACCAGGTAATAAGTGAGGGAAGAACATTCTAAACAAAGGAAACATCATTCATTAATACAGCAAATATTTATCAACTATCTATACGTTCTTGGACCTGGGTATAAAACTGAGAACAAGAAAGATACAATCCCCACCTTCCTGGAGTTTGTAAGTACAAAGATCTTAGGCAGGAAAAACTGGGTCTCTCAGAGAACTACAAGAGGTCAGTACAGACCTACAAGTGGCTAGAGGACGGTGAGTAAGGAGAGGTCAATGACGGGACATAAAGGAGTAACATGATCTGGTTTATATTTCTAAAATATCAGTTTAACAGCTTTGTCAAAGGGATTGTAAAAGAACAAAAGTTTAAGGACACCAGTTAGAAGACTACTGCCGTAAGTGGGGCAAGAAAGTATGTTAGCTTAGACTGGAAATACGTGGAGAACAAAAGGAATTTGAGATATCTCTATGAGTTAGAATAAAGAATACCTGCTAATAGATTGGATGTGGGAGGAGGAATGAAAGAAAGGGAGGAGATAAAATGATCCCCACATTTCTGTTTTTCTTTTTTGAGTAACTGAGTGGCTAAAGGCACCATTTACTGAGATGGGAGACTGTAGGAGGGTTACATTAGAGTGGGGGAAATGACAAGTTTACTTCTGAACAAGTTTGAGATGCCTATTTGACATCTAAGCATCATGTCAAGCTGTCGTTTGTGAATGTATGTTTGTGTGTGCATCAAACAGATGGCATGTGAAATGGATGACCTCAATTAAAAAGAGTGTAGAATGAAGGAGACTCAGGATGAATCCTGAGGAGCTTCAACATTTAGAGGAAATACAGATGTGAAGAGAAGAATACCTGAGAAGAGGTGGTCAGAGACTCTAGAAGGAGAATGTGGTACAGGGGATCCCAAAGAAGAGAATGTTTCAAGAATAGAGGTGATCAGGAGAACCTGGGCGGCTCAGCTGGTTAAGCATCTGCCTTTAGCTCAGGTCTGAACTTTCAGGGTCCTAGGACTGAGCCCCAAGTTGGGGGTCTCTGCTTAGTGGGGAGTCTGCTTCCCCCCACCCACCCTCCCCAATTCATGCGCTCTCTCTCTTATCAATAAAATCTTAAAAAAAAGAATAGAGGTGATCAATGATATCATTGCAACTGAGGTCAAACAAATGTCTTTTAAATGCAGCAATGTAGAGGTCACTGGTGGCTGTAGCAAGAGCCATTCCAGGGAAGTGAGGTGTTGAGGTCAGAGAGAATGAATGTGACACTTTAAAACCAGGAATAAGACAAAGATGTCCGCTCATGCTGTATCAGTTCACTACTGTATTGGAGTTCGTAATCAGTGAAGCAATACAAGAAAAATAAATAGAAGGTATAAGAATTTTAAAGGAAGAGGACACCTGGGTGGCTCAGTGGGTTAAAGCCTACGCCTTCAGCTCAGGTCATGATCCCAGGGTCCTGGGATCGAGCCCCGCATCGGGCTCTCTGCTCGCTAGGGAGCCTGCTTCCTCCTGTCTCTCTGCCTGCCTCTCTGCCTACTTGTGATCTCTCTGTCAAATAATTAAATAAAATCTTTTTAAAAAAAGAATTTTAAAGGAAGAAACAAATTAGTCATTTTTTGCAGGTGACATGATTGTCTATATGGATAATTGAAAATAATTTACTAGTTATTAGAATGAAGAAAATTTAACAGGGTATCTGGATATAAAATCAATATATGAAAGTACATAGTGGGTTTTTTTTGGCCCTCACAGTGGATTCCTTGACATGACTGACCAATGCATTGTTCACAGATTGAGAACTCTGTAAAGGAGAGGTTGGGGCTGGCAGGGAACTTGGAGCCAGAAACCCAGAACTGCCGTCAGACTAGCATGAATCAGACATGGTGGAGAGGAATCTCCAAGGTAGCTGCAATTAAGCAATGATGGAATATGGTTTACTTGACAAAACAACTTAATTTCTAGCTAAGTTTTCAGCAAAACTATGTATTTTATCCAGTCTGGAAGCACCTGTATACCTTCTAGTGTTTTTGCAGTATAAATTCTTAATTTATATAATGACCTTGACTTCCACATTCGAAGGCAGAGCTCATGATCTGCATGAGGACAGGACGTGATTTATAAAATTGTGCATTTAAACAGAGCTTTGCACATAATAGGACCTGCTAAGGATAAATTAATGGATGAATGAGTGAAGCAGAAGATACATGTAAGGTTTAAAAAGCTTATGCTTAAGTAAACAGGGGAAGGTTTCTCCTAGGCATTTTTAATAGCATTTTCTGATATCTCTTTCTTAAATGTATACTGAATATCTAAATGTACTGTAGGCATTTTGCCTTAAAATGAGCCTAATGAGGATCTCTCTGCACTGGTTTCCAAAGGCTGGGACACAATTGATGATGAGATGCTGAACAGAATGGCTCTCCAGAGGGATAACAAGATCTGTGTCTATAAAGCAAATATTCCCTGAGCATCTCCATGTGCCAGGTTATTGTTCAAAGCTTTGGAAGTGAGCCACAGATAAGTCTTGAAGGGAACTACAATCTGATTGTGGAAATAAACACACATAAAGATAAAACCAGAACAGGATTAAAGAGGAAACTGGAAATGCTGAGTGGGAGCTGAGCTTGTAATTGCCAGGCTTGGGTTTCCAAAATGGGCTCTATATTTGGAAATATTGAAGAAAGGTCTCACTGGAAGGAGAGGAAAAGAGCAGAGGGAGAGACCACAGTTTTGTTTTAACTTGGTTGGTAGTTTTTGCTAATTTTTTATCAGATACATGGAAAAGGCTCCAAATCGTAAGGAGAGGTTCACACTGAAAGGGAAAGAAGAGTACACCTCCTACTTCCGTTGACTCTTCCTGGGGATATAACCCATTTTAACTCTTCCAGCCTTTTGTTCTGGTTCTATAATCTGCTTCTCCCACTGTTTCTTAATTTATGAATTCAGAATGGTGTCCTTTGACTTTCTTCTCTCCTAAGTGAGGATTTAAGTCTCTAGTTCTATCTTAGCCTATCTAGATGCTCTAATACAGTTGTCAGTATTTTAGGTTCCTCAAATCTTAAGTTCTTCCATAGATAAGCATGCTTTCATTTCTTTTCCATTGATCGTAGATAGTATTTTTCAATTCCCCACTGTTATGGACCCCACTGATTTGCCCCCAAATTCATATACTGAAGCCCTAACCCTCAGTGTGGTTGTCTGTGGAGACAGGGCCTTTAAGGAGACAGTCAAGTTTAAATGAGGTTATGCCAGTTATACCAGTGGCCCTGATCCAGAATGCCTGCTGTCCTTATAAGAAGAGTAAGATGCACCGTGAGTTCATTGCCCAGTAAAAGATGGCCATCTGCTCAGCTGGAAGAGGACTCACTGGAAACCAAATCTTCCAACACCTTGATTTTGGACATCTGGCCCCCAAAACTGTGCAAAATAAATTTCTGTTGCTTAAGCCATCCATGTTGTGGTATTTTGTTATGGCAGGCCACATAGACAAATAGGCCTACTTTACAAAATTAGGATTATTTCTTTGCCTTGCAGTAGTGATCCTTTTTATTTTCCATGACCTCTTTCTTGAGTCCTGATGGTTCTTTTCTCATTTGGTCTTGATCTTGCCTGCAATATGTTCCTAGATGAGGATAATTATTATTCTAATACCAATTAGAACTTCTTAAATGTTGGTTCTTCTCTCCAGCTAGTTTCTCTGAAAAACCTGCTTTCTATTCGATTTTTCACATCTCTCTACCCTCTTAGAAGACTGAAAAGACTCCAGACAAATGTCTGGAGACCCTTAATCCTATGCAGGAGAAATTGCTGCATTCTGTCTAAAACACAATATACGACCTTAATTGAAAAGTACCTTAGTGCTAAAAAAAAATACTAACCACCACCTGTGCTTTCAGCAAGTCACAATCACTGGTCACAGATCAGGGTTACAAATATAATAAAAATAATGAGAAACTTGAAATAGTGCAAGAATTACCAGAATGTTTCGCTAAGCATAATACGCTCTAGTTCCATCCATGTCGTCGCAAATGGTAAGATTTCATTTCTTTTGATGGCTGCATAGTATTCCATCGTATATATATACCACATCTTCTTTAGCCATTCATCTGTTGATGGACATCTAGGTTCTTTCCATAACTTGGCTATTGTGGACATTGCTGCTATACAGGGGTCGGGGTTAAGGTGGTAGGAAAAGAAAAAATGAAACAAGATGGGATTGGGAGGGAGAAAAACCAAAAGAGACTCTTAATGTCATAAAACAAACTGAGGGGGGTGGGGGGAAGAGGGGTTGGGTGAGGGTGGTGGGGTTACATTATATGTTTAAATAAAGCTTAAATAAAGTTAAAAAAAAATGCCAGTGGAAAAAAAAAAAAAAAGAATTACCAGAATGTGAACAGACACAGAGTGAGCAAATGCTACTTGGAAAAATGGCCCTGGGAGACTCCCTCAACACGGTTGCCACAGACCTTCAGTTTGTAAAAACATTTGCAGAGCACAGTAAAGCAAAACACAATAACAGGAGGTAAACCTGTATATAAGGAGCTCTAAAACTCTAATGACAAACCAACAATTGAATTTTTTTTTTTAGAGGGCCAAAGACTTGAACAGATACTTCATCAAGGAAAGATATATGGATGGCAAATGAGCACATGAAAAGATACTCAACATTTCTAGTCATGAGAGAAAAGCAAATTAAAAACACAGTGAGATACTGAGAATGTCTACAATGAAAAGCCTGACCATAAGCATGTGCTGGCAAGGACACGATGGGGGCTGGGACCCTCATACATTGCTGATTGGAATGGGAAATGGTGCAACCACTTTGGAAGTTCATTAAAGAGGTAAATATAACTTACCGTGTGATCTGGACATTCCACTCCTAGGTGTTTGCCCTAGAGACAATCCATACAAACACTGTACCTGAATGTTCATAGCAGCCTTCTTTGGAATAACCTGAAATAGCCCCAAAGTGGAAAGAAATTTGGTATATTCCTCAAATAGCATACTCTTCAACAATAAAAAGAAATAAACTATTGATATATTCAACAACATGGATAAATCTTTAAATAATTATGGTAAGTGAAAGAAGCCAGACAGAAAAGGATACATAGTATGTGATTATGTTCATAGAAAATTCTAGAAATGCAGAATAATCTCTACAGACATGAAGCAGATTAGTCTTTGGGGGGCCTGAGACAGGTAGGGTGGGAGCATGGGAGGGAGAGATTGCCAAGGGCCCGAGGACATTTGTTGGGAGGAGAGATCTGTTTATTATCTTGATTGTGGTGATAGTTTCATGGGTGTGTACGTGTGTATCTTATTGTTTATTATACCTTAATGAACTATTAAAATAGTGTATGTGAAATATATACCATACATATAATTGTGCATATTATAAATATTGTAATATATAAATTACATAGTATTTATGTTTTAAAATATAGGAAACAAAGAAGAGAACAACCCCCCTCCCACGACAAACCCCCAGCCTCTGTTGACACTGACTTTCATAAAGAAGAATGTCATAAATGTGAAGTCAGATCACCTCAATGGCACAAAATGAAAAGTGAAAGTGGAATGTTGATGCTCACACCTTCCCCTCCCTCTCGCAATCTCTCCACAAAGGCACTCACTATGAACCGACTCTCATGTTGGGCTATGGCCTTTAATGCCTCTACTTACTACTAAAAATGTTATCAAATGAAAACAAGTCAAACCTTGGAGAGCTTTTTCAAGAGATCCAAGCTATCCAAACCCTGTCCAAGCTCAAATGTTCTAAATGAACCTATAAAAGTATTGCTTATTAGACATTGAAGTAAAGATCATGATAGCTATTATATTAATTTTAAGTCAAGTTTACACAGACTAGACTGCATCTTTAAATGTCACATATAAATAAATGATAGAGGATGGTAAGCATTATACCCTCTGCCCTAAGTGAATACCGAATATTTGCACCCATCTTACAGACCTCAAAGAAGGATGTCATTATCTTCTATGAATAAAGAAAGATGGAGTTTTGAAGTCCAAAGAAACCATAATCAGAAGGGTTTAGGCTGAAAGCAGGAGGGACATGGGAGAAGGCGGCTGGAACCTGGGTGAAGTAGGTACAGTGTACCCTAGGCACAGTGGTCATCCTCAGAGAGAGAGAGGCAGGGAAGTCCAGAGAATGTCCAGTGAGAAGCCATGCCTTGTGCTCACTCTAGCAGAGGTTTCCTGAGAGGGGGAAGTCCTGGGACTCAGGTGTCCCAGCAGCAGCAGAACACCAGGGTGAAGGAAAGGAGGCACTCTCCATTACTGATTGTCTTCTGTGTGCTAGATCTCTTGCCAGGCACTTCAGAGCCAGCCTGGGGACAGCCAAGATGGCCTCTGCTTTTATTGATGAGGAGACGAAGGCTCTGAGGGAGGCAATTAAATTTGAATAACTCAGACTCACATGTTTCCAGTCCATGGGACTTGCTCTGGAGGTACCAAATGGGGTGTAGCTGGCTGCAGCTGGGGAGAGGCACAGAGATAAAGGGGTTCATGTTAGGTGCCACTATGTGGCCCACTGGATGTAGATGTGATGAACAGAGACCACAACAATGAACCTGGATGCTGTTGGGCCTGGCCCTGTGGGTTTATTTGGGGGAAGCTGGATAAGGAACTAGGGCAAGCAGGGTGAGGCAAGAAGAGATGACGAGGACTTGTCCATCACATGACAGAGCTGAGACCCTGGACCCCACTTCCCTCTCCCCTTTTTGGCACACACCCCCTGAAAGAACACACTGAATGAACAGAGGAAAGCAACATATAGAGAATCTCATCAATGGAGACCTACTTACATAATGAATGACTGGTCTCAGCAATAATTTTTTATGGCCCTCCTCAATGATTTGTTTGTTGTGCTGTTTTTGGAAAGCTCATGTGTTCCTTGTGGGAAACCTGAGCAACTTTTTGTAGGTCAGTGGCTTCCAAGAGCACTTTGGGCCCAAGGGCAAGACCTGCCTTTCCCTGCCCCTGGACCCTCTGTCAGGTGGGACCATGGAAGCTTGGCTTCTGCAACACCCTTATACCTCAGCATTAAATGGAGCTTTTTCTGCTCCCAGAGAATAGAACTTTCTTCCCACTTCAAGGCCATGGGGAAGCAAGTAGAATCCTTTTCCTTGGGTCAGACCATGCCAGATTTTATAATGGTCCCTTACCGTTAACGTTAGTCCTCTTCTTCTGCACTCTCTTTCCCTGCCCCCAGTTACCTCAGCTTTGTTCAGCACCTGGATGACCTTTCTATCATTGGCCTGACAGGAATGGATGGCACGCTCCAAAGAGACTGATTTAAGAGTTGAATGAAGGGATGCTTGACAGAGGTCTGGCCAGGGTGACAGGCAATATCCAGGCATTGGCAGCAGGAGAGGCTGTTACCACTCTTGGGCCTGAAGGGGCAGGCCGGACACTGGGGGAAGGGTGTTGTCTGAGCCTGAGAGAGCTGGAGCCATGGGTGCAGCGCTGCCTCACAGGACCTGCAGCTGTAGAGAGGAAAGAGGCATTGCCAGAATGGCAGCAAAACCAGGAGGGAATGGCAGCATTTAGAGCTCTATCCTCTCCTTCTGCTCTCCCACCTGCTGCTGCTGCCTTCAACTGGCTGAACCCAAAGGGAAGTCAGAGGGCTACAGACCCAGGAACTGCGGTCCATTGAGATCAGCCTCCAGGGGCCCAGAGCTAGACAGGAGAGTGAGGAAGGATCTGGAGGGGGTGACCAGTGAAGTCACCCACACAATTTGCACACTAGCTCCGTAAGGTAAAGGCAGCAGACCCCATTATTCCCATTGTCCAGATGAGAAAAACCAAAGTGCAGAAACAAGTTCACAGGAACGCCTGGAGGGCTAAGGGGGAACCAGGTCTGTATACCAGATGGCCAGATCTAGTGCTCTCTGATTTTTGTCACCCAGGCCCAAGGTGCCCCCCTGAATGCTCTGCCCAGCCCCTGTGTCCACACAGCAGGCTGCTTGGCCCCCACTCTGTCAGTCATTCCTCACGCCCTAACCGAGCACACGCCAGGACCACGCTCTGGTGTTACAAAGCCCGTATGAGTCTCGTATCATGTGGTTTACAACGGTTTTATGCCTTATCTTCTGGCTTCAGAACTCTGTCACCTTCTCCCAGTTCTTCCTCATCCCCACTCTCAGCTACTGACCTCTATTTATGTTTTGCTGAACAAATGGAAGTCTCTAGAACAAACCCTGTGCTCTCTTTACCACCAAGTTTCCAATATTCTTGTGTCAGCACCTTCCCCCACCCTCCTCCTCTTAGAACCAAAACTGTATCTCTTCCACTGAGACCTGTCTCACCATTTGGGCCAAGCTATGATATTTGGTACGTTAGCTGTATTATTACCATTGTAAAGATTTTATTTTATTTATTTGAGAGAGAGAGAGAGAGAGAGAGAAAGCATGAGCAAGGGAGGTGGGGGGAGGAGCAGAAGGAGAGGGACAAGCAGACTGCCCCCCTGAGGAGGGAGCCTGATGTGGGACGCCATTCCCAGGACCTGGGATCATGACCTGAGCTGAAGGCAGACGCTTAACTGACTGAGCCACCCAGGCACCCCAGGTTGGGCGTATTAAATGCACTTCCTATTCAAGATATTTTCAACCTCAGGTGGGTTTTAATTTCATCTAGATTTTCAAATGTATTAGCATAGAGTTTTCATAACATACTCGTGTTAGTGAGCTCAGGCAGCTATAACGAAATAGCATGTTGAAGCTTAAACAACAGACATTTATTTTCGTATAGTTGGAGGCTAGAAATTCCAGTATCAAGCTGCCCACAGATTCAGTTCCTGGTTCTTGGTGAGGGCCCTCTTCCTGCCTTATAGACACAGCTGCCTTCTCCCTGTGCGCTCACATGGCTTTTCCTTAGTGTGTGCTTGAAGAGAAAGCCAGGCTTCTTCTCGGTAAGGGCCCTAACCCCATCGTGGGGGCTCAACCTGCATGAGCTCATCTAAAGCCAATTACCTCCCAAACACCTCACCTCCAAACACCCAGGCTGGGGATTAGGATTCCCACATATGGTTTTGAGGGCACTCAAACCTTCAGTCTGTAGCAGGACTTTAAAATTTCTCTCACATCTCTATTTCTCTGTATTTTGTTTATTTGCTCATTATCCTTTTTTGTCTTGATCTGCCTTGACAGAGACCTATTTTATGACTCTTTGGAAAGAACCAGGTTTCAGTCTTATTAATCTTTTTTGTTGTTGCCACTCCTCACTTCACAGACTTGTGCTCTGGTTTTCCTACTTCCTACGAGTTGAGCTCTTGGTGTGCTCTCTTGCTTTTTTTCTGGTCTTTTGAGTTGGTGGCTTAGCTCACTGGTTTCCGAACTTTCGTATACCCTGATAAATGTCTTCATGAAGTTCACGTTTACCTTCAGATTCTGCTGTGTCTTCATTGTCACAGTTCTAGTCATACTGCAATTTCTCTTATATTCTAGATTTTAAGCCGAGTGATGCTATTTAGTTTCAGACAAACACATTTTTGGAGTTGAAATCCTTTTGTTACTAATTCCTAATTATCTTTCATATGTTAGAGAATGTCGAGTGGTGCCAATGCTTTGGGGCTTTTTGAGGCTTCTTTAATGATTTAGTGCAGGGACAATTCTGCAAATATTCCATGTGTACTCCAAACTAATGTACATACTTAAAAAAGAATATACGTGAGTGTTTATTATATTTCAGATCTTCTTTATCCCTGTGCATTTTACCATTTTTATCTGTTCTATCAGTTTCTGAGAAGGATGTGTTAAACATCTCCAACTACAGTTTTCAGTTCATCCATTTCTCCCTGTAGTGCTGATGGTTGCTGTTTTTGTATTTTCAGAGTATATTTTTAGGTGAGTCTCACACACATGTACCACATACTCGATACCCCTCCGGCTGGCCCACTCCTGCCCGGTATGTCCATATGGTCTCTCCACACATCCCTCCCTTCTTCAGGCTGCAGAAACTCCTTCCCATAGCCTTCCAGGGCTGTGCCATCTTCTTTTGTCTCCAGCCCCTTCTCCTGACACTCAGATGCTCACCTCCTGCACTCCAGCCACACAGACATTTCAACAGCTCCTGGAAATGCCAAGGTCCCTCTCACCCCAGCCCTCGCACTTGAACTGTGTATGGCTGGCAAGCTCCCAGCAAGGCTCATGGCTTAGCTGGCTCCTCTTGTCCTCCAGAATTCAGCTTAAATGTCACCTCTTCTGAGAAGCCTTCCAGGATCAACCATCTTCTCTTACCTCAGTTTTCTTCATTATATTGATCCTACACAGAAATTCTTGGTTTTATCTGCTTTATTTTTGATTATCTATTTCTACCCCAGAACGTAAGCTCCTCAGGGGCACAGATTTTCATCGATTCTGTCCAATGCTGCATCCCCAGTGCTGAGAAAAATGCTGGGCACATAGCAGGCACAGAACAGAAATTGCCAAGTAAGTGGTAGGGATGGCCAAATACATGAATGGAAGGATAAAGCTCATTAAAGCTTATCACGCTGGGCATATTGCTAGGTACCATCTGTACATTTCACCCTTTTTGACCTCCAGAAAAACCCCAGGAAAATTAAGGAAACTTCTAGAGCACACAGTTAGCAAGAAGCTGAACCTGTTGAGCACAGAGCTCTGGCAGGAGCTCTGTGTCCTAGACCACATATCTACAGGGTGGAGTGGGGCCTCCCGATGCATCAGTGATGTAAAAGGGCACTTGGCCATGACAACAGGAGGAGGCAAGAGCTGATAAACATGGCCCAGGCAGCCGTAGAAGAGAGTGCTGGGCCCATGCTCCACATGGTAGATTGCAAGGCCTCCAGCAGGGAAAGCCCGTTTACTGGAATATGCAGAGCTGTGCTTTGTGGACCCTGGGCACCCCTTTGGCCTTCATAGTTCTCTAACCTTCCAGTGGGTAGGGGCGGGGGCTCACATCTTGGGTGGAGGTTAGAGGTCAGAGAGCAGAAGACCCAGGTTTGAATTCTGGCTTCCTTCTTGTCCTCAGGAGGGTTCCTACTCACTCATAGCTTTTGGCAGCTTCCTTTACCTTGCTAAGCCTGTGTTCTTAACTAAAACAGGGATAATTATGTTGGCCCAACCCAAATCCCAGAGTTGTTGTGGGTCCCAGAGAAGGGAAGATGTGTGAACAAACTAAAAGGACTGTAGTAGATTCTCAATATGTATTAGCTTCAGGCATTCTGTTTAAGAGGTGCTACACAGATTTCAGACACAGTTTGGTGAGAATATAAGCTCGATTATGGAGCTTTGGGGATCTTTATGGGATCGGGGCCATCTGCTTCCTTCTCGCTGGCTGAGGACTTGGTTCTGCTCCAATATGCTGACTGAGGACCTCTTTGAATGATTATCATGTTTAGAGGATTTTTTATTTAATGGAACTATAAGCTGAACTGGGATTTAGCTGTTAATGTTTCCAATTTTTTTCCAATTGCTGTAAGAATTTTACAAGCAGTTTTATACTTATAGTAATATTCCCTCTCTACTTCTATAAGAAGAGCCCAGTATCTGACTCAAGTCTTGTGTTCATCTAAGTCCTAGGAAGGAGAAAGGGAGGGAGAGGGGAAGAGAGAGAGAGAGAATATGATGGCATTTCTGTAGAACTCCTGTGAGTAAGTAAAATTCCATTCAAATTAGGTTGATTACAAGCAAATTCTTAGGTTCTGCCGAAGACAAGGGAGACACACAATAGCCATTTGTGCTCTTTCTCTGAGCAAATGCATTTAAAAGTTAGTTTGCTTTTGCGTTCAGGAACACGTTAAGTTTATTACTATTAGGTCTCTGAAGCATAAGCACTCAGTTTATAAACATCTCTTACGTAAGAACGGAGGCGGTGACATCCAGCTGCACTCCTTAACCACCTGTTCTGGTTCTTCTGGTCCGGTCACTTAGCTATTCAACAAACATTCATTAAGATTGCCAAGTCCAGCTCCAGGGGCAGTGTGGGGCTCCCTGTGAGAATGTGGGTTGCGGGGCCAGGTGTCTGGGGTTTAAATCTGGCTAAGCAGCTGTGAGACCTTGGATAAGTGGCTCTTCAAGAACCAACCGAGATAATTCCCTTTTATTTTAGTTCCACAAATAGTTGTGCTTCTCCCCTGACACTTGAACCCTCTACCTTCTGGAGACTTGGAATCTTGAAAATGACTGATTTCTCTCTTCCGGTGGGTTAAAGAAAAGCTCGGAGCTAACCGTGCATATGTGGCTTCTCTCTGGCACACACAACTTCAAGCATTTGTTACCAGTTTTGCTCTCAATCATTTTTTCCCTGCCTTGCCTGACTTTTCTTGCAGATCTTTCATTTGTGGACTCTGATCTGTGCGCCCTGCCTCGTTGCCGTGGATCTTTCCATGTCGAGCAGGACAGCAGGCGGTTAAGAGAGCAAAGGTGGCTCCACCATGACTGGGTCACCTTGGCAAGTTGCTCTGTTTCCTCATCCGAAAGAGCTGCTACAAGGCTCAAAAGGTTCCAAGCAAACACATAAAGTGTTCAGATTAGTACCTACTGTATGGTAAATGTCCACTAATTCTGTCAGTGTAACAATGTCATGATAGGGTAATGGGGCTTATGTTCTAGAACATTCTTTCTTTATTAAATGCAAGGTTGTGTGGGGGCATGCGTCCAAGGACAGAACAGGGGCTGAAATCCAGTCTGTACTCCACTCTCCAAAACTAGGCTACAGCTGCACCCACTCAGAGAAAGGGATGCTTTTTAAAAATAGTTCCTTTCTCCTACTTCCTTATGAATTGAACATTCAGGAAAGATAAGAACTGACAAGATTGAGCAATATCTTCCATTTGGGAGAAGTTGAATCTGGAGTCAAAAGTTTCATCAAAAGAAGTTCAGTCTGGTGTCGACCAGAATCCAAATGGACAGCGTCTTCCCAATGTGCATTCCCCAGCGGACCTGATCTCACCAAGCGTTGACTACACAATGATGCTCCATTTCCTTTAACAACCAAGACAGAAGACCGTGGAGCCCCCACCTGCCAAACTGGAGAAGTTTGGTTACTTTCCCAGGTTGCACGTGAGCACACATGCACACACACGCACACACACACACCTGTGCCCCTAAACCCAATCTCAGTCCTTCTCTTTGCTCACCTGCTGCCACCTACTGGAAAAGAAGGCACTCTGACGCCATGGAAAGGTCTGACCTCAGGACCACAGAGCTCCGAACCACCCTGACCCGCCGGTGTGTGTGACAGTGTGCCAAGGCCTTGGCCAGTCTCCAGAGCTCTGGGCTGATTGACTTTCCACTGCAGCTGTTCTCAGAGCTCCTCGTGTCGTCCCTGCAGCTGCCTGCATAGGCTCTGCCCCATTGTCCAGCCCTGCTGTTCCTCAGGGAGTGAGAGTCAATAGCTATGATGAGGAAGAGAATGCACAGCAAAAAAACTGTTCCGGCCCTCACAAGCCTCAAAGGGCACCTCTTAGTGGCAAGGCTCCCTCAGTTCACCTACTTTTTCCCCACCCTCCAAGACCCCCTCGTGGGGCCAGGGTCAAAATGGGCTCCTCTATCCATGACACATTGTATCTAGAATTAGACTCTCCTTCCTCAGCCCCGTTTCTTCCCACCTCCTTCCTTTGTAGTGTTTCCTTGCGGGGGCGTCCCTGCCCTGCTCCTTGCTTTTCCTGCAATCCGGCCTCAGCTGCTCGCTACCTAAGTTCATTACACATGTCTTAATTATTTCTCAAAGTCCAGGGAAACAGGCTGCAAACCCGAAACCTCTTCTCTCAGGGCCCTGGCAAATTCCTGGATACGAATGGATACATGAGTCTGCAGTCACAGCAGCAGGCAAAACCCCTAGCGCCCGAAGGTAGGGGCACCTCCCACCTGCCCATCTCAGCAGCAGGCTGCCTGTCCCCCATATTCCATGGGAATTCACCCACTCACCCAACCTGACCACAGGCATCCTCTCTGTGTCTACAAATGCTCTCTCTGTAGGATCGTGCAAGATTCCCAGCGGGGGGATCACCTTCCGGTTCCACATTCAGCCATCCTACCTGCTCATCAGGGACAGATCTGCGAGCAGGGTACTTCTGGGGCCCCACCCCCCACCTGGATGGATAATGCCTGGGAATCTGGTGCTCCCTGCGGGGGAACGGGGGTGAGGGGGGACAGGAACAAGAGGCTGGACCCAGAAATCCCAGCAGGAAATTAAGGCCCTGGGCCAGATCTCACTCTGGGAATACAAAAATGGATGCAGAAATGGTCTCCCAAGGTGGACTTGTCAGATTTGAATGACTGAAAATACAGGATGCCCAGTTCCATTTGAATGGCAGATAAACAACAAATACTTTCCAGCACAAGTCTGAGCTGTGCGGCACTTGAGCATCCCATGTTTTCTCCCGCAGCCCTCCCGAGGCCCTGCGAGCCACATGTCAAATCCGCTTAGTGCAGAAGCCACAGAATCATGGCCCTGCCTCAGCCTGCTGGGGACTTCTTTCACAGCCTGGGTGTCTGAGAGGTGGTCACCAGTCACACATGGCCTCCGCAGTGGGCCTGTGGGTGTCAACCACCCAGCTGGGAGGTAAACCAGAGTCAACAGCCCTGGGCCACGGGAGCTGAGGATGGTTTCCAGGCAGAGATGAGAGAAGAGGAGAAAGGCTCCTGCTTTTACGAGGAGGGCCCGCCCAGTATGCCTGCCTCCTTGGCTTTTGGGCCTCCCCTATGTTATACTTGGAGGAAAGGGTTGGGAAGCTCTGCCCCAAGGCACTCACACTATCTAAAGGAATGGGAAACTTTTCTCCCTCAGACCAGCACTTTATAGGGCGGTTTCATTTCTTTAGACTCCGAATGTGTCTGTTCCCTTCGTGAGAGGAAAAGGAGGTGCGAGCTAGAGAGGAGGCGGCCAGACCAGACCAGACCAGAGTCCAGGAGGCGGCTGTCCAAACAGGCCTTGGCCGTGGCTGCCTGCTCATAGCAGAGAGTGACCCAGAGCCGCCTCCCTGAGTCCTCCGCAGGCCTCTCTGGGATCTCAGGGCTTCCAGACCTGAATGATCTGGAAAGGAATGGTAATAAAAATGCCTTATGCTCCAAAGCTTACAAAGCATTTTTCTAGACATTCTCTCATTAGGCCCTTGCAGTGGCCGCATGTGGCAGGGGGGCCTGAGAAAGAAAGAGAGGCTGAAGACACAAGTTCCCAGGAATAAAGGAATGACCAGGCTGGTGAGAAATGGAGCTGGAACTCAGGCCCAGGTGTCAAGCGATCATCCCAAGACGGGGAGATGTCCTGTTGCTCCCATCAGGTGGCTGGTATGGCCACGAATGAACCCAGAGTGCCATGAGCCACTATCTGGTTCCTTCAGGGACCAGCGGTTTCCCAGGATTTGGGACTTGCTGTCCTAAGGTCTGGCCTTAGGAAGGCAGGCCTGGGCCAACGGGGATGGATGGTGCCTTACTGGGGAGCCTGCAGGAGCTCCATCCTTTTCTCCCCTCACACCTCTTCAGGAGGGAGGTCGCTTAAGGAAGCCCCATAGCCCCAGATAAAAAAAAAAAGGTGACAGAAGAGTTGGAGAAGGAGAGACTTGAGGGCCATGCAGTCTTACTTCTGTATCTTTGCCCAAGCTGATCTTTCCACCTGGAACCCAAGACTCTCCCACAGTGTCTCTTCTCTCCCTCATTCACTTAACTCTTAAACACCATTCTGATCTCCTGGCAGGGTCCAGGATGCCACCTCCTCCAGGAGTCCCACTGACCTTCCTAGACTGTGTTAGGTGCTCTGTGTGCTTCCAATGTGTAATTACTTCACCACAAAATGGCGTGTGGAATTTGCTTGTTTACTTGCCTATCTCCAACCTAGAAAGCAGCTTGGTGAAGTCAGGCACCATATCCTAGGGTTACAGTGAGGATGAAAACAAGCCCAGAACCCGCCCATATGGACCCTATAGTCTATTGGGTGACACTGTTGTCAATCAAACAATCATCATACAAGGAGAAGTATAAATTCAACTCTGTTGGTAACCATTTGTTTTGAGCTCAGGTAAGTACCATGCAGGAGTAGTGCCCAATGTTAGGAGAACTTATAATAGGGAGACCCTGAAAGCAGGAGTGACAGAAAATTTTCCTCTAAGGAGATGATGGTGGAATAAAGATTCTGAGACCCAGAAGGAGTAGACAGAGCTCTAGGCAGAAGGAGCAGCTTGTTCCTTCATTCCAGAGAGGAAGACAGTGCTTTACAACAAAGGTTCTCCATGGGAGTGATTCTTGACCCCAGGGGACAACATCTGGCAATGTCCAGAAATATTTTTTTGTCACGACTTAAGGTGAGAGTTGCCACAGACATCTAGTAGGTAGAAACCAGAGATGTCCTTAACATTGTATAATGCACAGGATAGTCCCCCAGGACCAACAGTGATCTGGCTGAAATTGCCAATGGCGCCCTGTTGGTAGAGCAGAGGGCGAAAGCAGGTGTGGAACATGTGGAGGCTGGAGATCCCGAAGATCTTACAGGCACAGTGACATGATCAGACCAACATTTTTGAAAGATTAATTTAGCTGCATAATGTAGAGAACAGAGTAGAGCAGAGGAAGTAGAAAGACCAACTATGGACAACTGTAGTGGTCCATTGAGAGAGGACAGTGGCTTGGACCAGGACTTCGGTGATAAAGCGAGAGAGAGAGAGAGCAGAGAATGGATTCCTCAACCACTAAGCAGGTCATAGAACCAGGACTAGAGGTGCAAATTGGAGGAGAAGAGGGTATCAAACCTGATTCCTGGTTTTCTGGCTCGAAGACATGCGTGGGTAGTAATAATAGTTCTTCTCCATATTCTACGTGCATCAGCTCATTCAATCCCAACTCTGAGGAAACTGAGGCACAGAGTAATGCACTCACCTGAGGGGCTCAGCCAGTACCCACAAGCAGGCAGTTTGCCTCCCATGTTCTCGGTCATTGCTCTGTGACACCTCTCTGAACAATGGTGCCATCCACGCATTGGGGAACACAGGTTGGGAGATAGACTTGGCCAAGGTGCATGAACTCACATTTGGGCATGTTGAGTTTGAGATCACGTAAGGTCACATTCCAGAGCCTGGAGGCAGAGGGAGACTCCTCCAGGTTGTGCCTCCAAAGCCTAGTTCTCTGTCTGCTACATGGCAAGAGACTCAGGAGCCGCTGTTGGATAGGCCCATGGCTTCATTAATTAGTTAAGAAATAACTTTGATTGAACCATGCTATTTTCAAGGCACTGTGCCTGGTGCGAGGTTTATGGAGACACCTGGAACACAGGCCTTGCCCCCAGGGACTTCACAGTCCCCGGAAAAACACAAGAAGTCTAAGAAACTGGAATTTGACCTTAAGCTCAGTCTTCTCTCTCCTACTTCCTTCTCTCTCCTACCTCCTGCCCCCACTCCTTGTCCTAGGGGGCAAGATCAAGTGTCTGAACAAACTCTTTGGGCTTCCAGAGACTGGGAGGCCAGAATCCAGTTGTCAGGATGACTCTGGCTAATTAGCAACAAACCAGTATGTGAAAACAAGAAACAAATCCAGGGTGTCTGTGTGTGCACGTGCACAGGCCCCTCCCCATATGCATGCTACCTTCCTAGACCTCCAGGATGTCTTATTCTACCAGGGAATCATAAGTCCTGTCACTGGCCTTTTCTGCTCAGGGAGAAATGAAATGAAGAGTTCAGCCTGAGTTATCAAAAGCAGCTCTTTAAAACTTACCTGCCTAATTTTCTGTGACCACTTGTAGGCATAAAGCTGGATAATGGGCCCCCTTTGCTACACAGGCCAGCTCCGGGCTCAGCCGTTGCCTGCCATGAAGAGAAATCTTCATCTGTCTGTGGGTGGGGTTCAACTTGAGCAGGCTGTTTTCTTGTTTTATGGAAATAGGACCCTTGGTTCCAGCTGCATGATTTGCAAGGCCCCGTGCAAAATGAAAATGCAGGGCCCCCTGTTTCAAAGTAATGAAGAATTTCAGAATGCAACAACAGAGCATAAAACCAAGTGAATAGTTTCTTCCAAACATGCACAGGACCCTGTGGACACTCTGAAACGCCTCCAGAACCTTGGGTGGTGGTGCGAGGAAGACAAGTAGAGCAGGCTGAGGGGTGCTGTCCCCCACATCTTCCCTCTGCTACCGCCCGCGTGCAGGGAACGGCCAGCTATGGAGCTAAACCAGATTTCAGGGGGAGCAGGTCAACCCAAGGGCAAAGTCAGCAGCAGGCATGGCAGACCAGGGGAGCAACTTCTGTTGGAGGACACAAGAGCAAAACCCTTTTTTCTGCAGTAGATAAAAAGAGGTAGCTCCCAGAAAGGAGGAAACTGGTCCTTCTCCAGTCCCCCCAGCTTCTAATATCATATCCCAACCTGGAGCACCTCTCTACCTCCTCCCCCATGTCACAAGCTAACCATTTGCACTTCCTTACCCCAAAGTGTTGTCCTGTCCATTCTTCTTTCCTTACTTAATGAAGCAAATATTTCTCAAGTGCCTACTCTCTGCCTGACCCAGCACTATGTCCTGGTGGTACAGTGTGGTATGGACTGATGTCGTCACACTGGTTAAAATACTAAAAGACATCTCTACCAACAGGCAAATAGCTGCTACCCTAAGTGCTCTTCCATTTCTTCCCTCCCCTGCCACCCTCTGCTCTGTCACACCAAGCCTTACCCTAGGCCCCAGGATCTTCCAAAGGTCCAGCCACAACAAAACCTGCTCTTGAGCTATTGGGCAACACTGGCTCTGACTGGCTGATAAGGAAATGCTGGTAAAGGGTAAGACAGCCCTTTGGGGGTTCAGGAAAGGTGTCTTGCAGAATGTGACATCAGAGCAGAGGCCTCCTGGGTGAAATGAGGGAATGACATGGAAAGATCCAGGGAAAGCAAAAGGAACAATAGATGCAAAGGTTTTGAGGTGAGATGAGGTGCTAGGTTCAAGGACAGGAGGAGGCCACTTTGACAAGAGCCAGGGGAAGAGGTAAGGTGGACAGGAAGCCAGGCAACGTGTCCTGAGAGCCCAGCACATCATAACCTGGAAGTTGGGTTTCATTCTGGGTGTGATAAGAAATGACTGGAGAGTTTGGAGCAAAAGAGTGACAGGAGCTGATTTACATTTTCACAAAGACTTTATTTTTTTAGAGCAGGTTTAAATTGACAATAAAATTGAAAGGAAGAGATCAAGGTTTCTTATATTCCCCTACCCCCACATATGCACAGTCTGACACGTTATCATCACTTCTCAGAGGGCACAGTCATTACCAAGGATGAACCTACATTGACCCTTAATCACCAGAAAACCCATGGTTACTTTAGGGTTCACTCATGCTTTTGTATATTCTATGGATTTGAACATCTATGGATGATGTATATTCTATGGATTGTATAATGACACATACCCATCAACACAGGGTCCATACAGAGTGTTTTCCCTGCCCTTAAAATCCTCTGTGCTCTGCCTCTTCATCACGCTACCCCCCACAACTGATATTTCTATTGTTTCTATTTCCACAGTTTGGCCTTTTCCAGAATGTCATACGTTGGAATCAGACCGTATGCAGCCTTTTCCAATTGGCTTCTTCCACTTAATAATATGCATCTAAGATGTCTCCCCATCCCTTCATGGCTTGATAATTCATTTCTTTTTAGAGCTACATGTTTCATTGTCTGGATGTGTCCCAATTTATTTATCCGTTCACCTACTGAAGGACATCGTTGCTGCTTCCAGGTTTGGGCAATCATGAGTGAAGCTGCTATAAACGTGTGTAGGCTTTTATCTGGTTATAATCTTTCAGCTTTGGGTGACAGCCGAAAACTGCTTCTGGTAGATCATATGGTGAGGGCGTGTTTACTTTTAGAAGAAGCCACCCAACTGTCTTCCGAAGTAGCTGTACCAATTCACATTCCTATCAGCCATGACTGAATTCCCACAGCAACCAGCGTTCCCGTTGCTCCACATCCTTGCCAGCATTTGGTGTTGTCTGTGTTCTGGATTTTGGCCTTTCTAACATGTATGTCGTAGTATCTCATTGTTGCCTTAATTTGCCTCTGCCTCCAGACCTTTGATATAAAACATATTTTTATGTGCTTCCTTCATGTGCCATCTCCTTGTCTTTGGTAAGTGTCTGTTTAGGTCTTCGGCCCAGTTTTAAATGAACAGTTTTTGTATATTTTGGAGAGCAGTCTTTTATTTTATCTAATATAGCCTTTGCAGTATTTTCTCCCAGTCTGAGGCTTGTCTTCTAATTCTTTGGACATTATCCATGGAGCAAAAGTCCTTAATTTTACTCTAGTATATGAATTATTTCTTTCACGGATGATGTCCTTTCTATTATATATAAAAGACATCATCATACCTGAGTTCTGCTAGGTCTCCTCCTAGCTTATGTTCTGGGAGTTTTATAGTTTCACATTTTACATTCAGGTCTATGATCCATTTTGAGTACATTTTTAAAAAAATTTTTAACTTAAAATATTTTATTTATTCTTTATAAAGAGAGAGAGCACACAAGCAGGGGAAGAGGCAGAAGGAGAGGGAGGAGCAGGCTCCCTGCTGAACCTGGAGCCTCACATGGGGACTCGATCCCACAACCCTGAGATCATGACCTGAGCCGAAAGCAGACGCTTAACCATCTTCGCCACCCAGGTTTTTAATGACACATACCCATCTTGAGTTCATTTTTGTGAAGGGTCTGAGACCTGTGTCTAGATTCATTTTTTGCATGTGGATATCCATTTGTTGCAGAGACTACCTTTGCTCCATTGAATTGCCTTTGCTCCCTTGTCCTGACTTACATTTTAACAGATAGCTCTGGCTGCCAGGAGTGCAAGGAGGACTGTACCTTGTCTAGTGACAAATTCCTGGTCCCACCGGAGATATACTCTGGAGCTCTAGAAGGAAGGACGGTGTAAAAGATTTGGCTCTTGCCTCCAGGTCTCCCTGCCTGAGTCAGTGTACCAAGGAGGCAGTTACTGTACCGATCCTAGGCTCCCTACAAGGAGGAGGTGGCGTAGTGGGATGTATGTGGGCTTAGAAGCTTGATATGCCTAACTTCCGATCCGTACCTCAGCAAGATGGCATGAAATTCAACTGGGTGCCTTGGGAAATGTTACTAAACTTCTCCGAATCTCAGTTTCCCCTCCTTTGACATCTGCCCAATGGTAACACCTGCATGGTAATTGTTATGTGCCAGGCACCGTTCTGAGAGTTTTACATAACTCGGTCCTCCCCAGAATCCTACAAGAGGGGCAATGGTCACTTCTATTTTATACAGAAGGAAACTGAGGCACCAGGAGCTGGCATTTGAATCCAGGTATCTGGCACCAGACTCCTTGTTTATAATCATTCCACCCTGCTGCCTACTTAGTGGATGCCACCATGAGGATTAGATTAAGACAATGCATCTAAGGTGTCCAGCACGATCCTCAGCATATTAAGACCAGGGACACTTGTCTGATGCTTGCAGACTAAAACAGAAAGACAATAGTCAGAAAACCATAGAATCCCAGAATCAGAGCACTGCAAAGAGGGTGTGCACACAGAGATGGTTGATGTGGCATGTTTGCTACAGCAGAAACTAGAAACAACCTCACTTTGAGAATGGTCTAATGAACCGGGTTCATGTATCTGGGGTTGTACAACACCACAGTGAAATGTATGAACTGGAACGTGGATCTCAGAAATAAGCTGGGGACGCCTGGGTAGCTCAGTCGGTTAAGTTCTGCCTTCGGCTCAGGTCATGATCCTGGGGTCTTGGGATCGAGTCCCGCATTGGGACCCCTGCTCAGCAGGAAGTCTGCTTCTCCCTCTGACCCTCCTCCCTCTCATGCTCTCTCTCTCTCACTCAAATAAATTTTAAAAAAATATTAAAAAAAAAAGAAAGAAAGTTGTTTGGAGGGAGCACAGGGGTTGGAGAGAGGCAAAAGAGGAGAAGCAAATTTATAGATGAAAATATACAGTGCGATTCTTCCTATAAGGAGCTAAAAACATAAAAAAGTCCATGCATTGCTTATGGAGATATATATATATCTCCATATATATGGATATATATATTATATATATATTATGGAGATATACATATATATCTCCATAATATGGATAATACTGCATGGATGGGAAGGAGACACACCATGGTCAAATGAGTGGATAGCCCTGGAGATTATCAGAAGGGGATGAGGAGGGAAGATGGAAACTTCCAATTTAGTTGTAACATTTTATTTAATTAAAAAAAAAAGATCCAAGGCAAATATGGCAAATGTTAACAGCTATTAACTCTGAGTCAGGGCACAGGGTTTCTATTTTGTAATAACAAGCTAACATTTGTTGGTCACTTGCTGTGCTAGAACTGTTGTCAGAACATGACAGGCATTGACTCAGTCCTTCAAAGCAATCTTATGAGGTCATTCCGATATAACCCATATTGTTACAGATAACGGAACTGGAGCGCAGAAAGGTTAAATAGCCTGTTCAAGATGATATGGTCACCAGGTGGTAAAGCTGGATACGATTCGTGTGCAGGCAGCTTGACTACAAAATCTACATTGTTTGGGGTGCCTGCATGGCTCAATTGAGTTGAGCCTCCAACTCTTGATTTTGGCTCAGGTCATGATCTCAGGATAATGTGATTGAACCCCAAGTCTGTTGGGCTTCACGCTGAGCATGGGGCCTGCTTCAGACTCTCTCCCTCTCCCTATGCCCCACCCCTTCTGCCACCACTTGCCCACACTATCTCTCTCAAAACAAAAACCAAAAAAACCCCAAAACCCTGCTACACTGTTATGCCCTCTACATGCCATGAAAGCTGACATTCACGTATGCCTATCATGTGCCATTCTCTGCTCTAGGACATTAGGAGTTCTGAAGCATCTCTTTTTCCTGGCAGCCTAGCATTTTCCTAGCAGTCCAGTCTGACTGTCGCTTAGATGCAGGACTCAAGACATGGGACAATGGAGGCCAGGGGCACGCACCAATGGGACAAGGCTCCAGGGTGTTTGATGGGCCCAGGGCTAATCGGACAAGATCAGAGCTTCAGGAGGATAGCCTGGGAGGTACAGGGCAAGGGACGTTGCCTCATGAGGCAGTGGTCATACCACTGAGTGAACTTCCTAAACCCGAACAGGAAAACAGTGGTGCCACAGAATTGGTTAAACAACAAGAAACGAAGTGTGTGAGCTTTGCTTTATGGTGCCTCCAAGAGTCTGTTCCTCCCTCAGAAGCTGATATCTGGCTCCTTTTTCATGGACAAATTAAAATAAAAAATACGTAGATACCAAGTGTTTACTTTCTGCTTCCCAATTCAGATCTTTTAGTGATAAATCAGCTCTGGAAAAGGTACACCCGCTGGGTTTGTGGCAGCAAAGGACGTCATGAAAATAGTCACCAGAATAAGAAACTGATTAGATCTCCCAGGATGGTAGACTAGTTGGCTCTCGGAGCCTGAAACTCTTCATTCACCAACTCGTGTTTGTATATGACTGGATAACCATTGCCTTTAGCTAAGATTTTGCTATCCCATCAGAGTTGAACACTTCCCAACTACTTCTAGGCGTCCTGTGACACAAGGCGACTGAAGATACCAGAGGGAAAGGTGAAGGATGAGAAAACCAGACAGAGGAGGATGGCTCACTTCTGGCAGCCCTGACTCTGAGAAGCGTGCCACATGAGTGTGTATGGAGCCCGTCCTTGCTGTGGGTGTATAGACAGCCTGCTCACTGATTCCTGAGATACCCAAGATTCCGCAGGTCTTGGCAAACTTTGGGTGAGTTGACAGATTACAAAGCTATCTGACAGTTAAAAAACATAATCCATAGTCTTAACTCTCCACCATGCCACTCGTCCCCAGAGAAACACAGGACGCCACCACCAGTCCTCTGGTGCCTTCTCATGGTAAAGGGATATTGCTCAGAAAAGGGAGGTCCTTTCAGTTCTTTGTAGAACTTCACATTCACTATATTAATCAAGAAAAAAAAAGGTCAGAATATCTTTAAGAAATTTTCTTCCCTTCAAGCTTCCAGACGAAAACAATCCTCCAAGTTATCTTAGGTTCCTCTCTGTCCCTCACCTCCCACACCCAGCGGGCTGCCAAGCACCGTCTGTCCTGCCTTCCCTACACGGCTTCCACCCATCCCACCCCTTCGCTCCTGCTGCCGCTTCCCTACTTAGCCTCCTTGGCAGCCTCCCGGTTTCCTGTCTGTCCTCCTCCACGGAGTGTCCAGGTTACTGATACACGCATCTATAGCCGGCGCCTGGGGCCCCAGAGTGGCTCAGGAAATAGTCAACCTCTGAGTCTCTGATGTTTCCACCGTTTCATTCAGAACTCAGAAGGCGTCCCTGAATTCGACACTGGATGTCTGGACTTTTTTTTTCTTTTTTCAGTGTTTGAAATTTGAATATAGCTGACACACAGCACTAGGTGAGTTTCCTCTAGTGAGTTTCCTTTCACTAGAACTGATTCCACTTCTCTAGTGAAGTCTGAGCTCTGCTCCTCAAAGCCCTCCCTGAGCCGAGGCAGGCTTCCCATGGTTACCAACGCCTCATGAACCTTCTGTTCCCACTGTTGCTGCTGCTGCTGCTCTCCTGCTCCTTGTCCTCTGCTCCTGCTATGCTCCCTACTTGCCATGTTCTTTCCACAGACAGAGCCTATTCTGTGAGACCCACGCCCAGGGCCACCTCTTCCTGGAAGCTCTGCCTGACCCAGGGCGGCCCGACGCCCCCCTCTCCCTCCTCGGCACCCACCAGTCTTCTGCTCTTTCATGTGGAACTTACTGTCAGTTCAGGACATGTCGTCTGAGACTGTGCCTATTTGGGGAGCGACATCTGTGTCCCTGAAGCAACATCATATGTGAAGTGCACATTGAGGTGCATATAGCGCTATTCAGTAAATGTTCAAGTCTCCCCTTTTCTGACAAACTTTTTGCCAGATAAACTCCTAAAAATCCCTATAGTATAACTCCTTTTCTTTTTTCTTTTTTTTTTTTTAAGATTTTATTTATTTAGCAGACAGAGATCACAAGTAGGCAGAGAGTCAGGCAGAGACAGAGAGAGGGGGAAGCAGGCTCCCCGCCAAGCAGAGAGCCTGATGCGGGGCTCGATCCCAGGACCCTGGGATCATGACCTGAGCCGAAGGCAGAGGCTTTAACCCACTGAGCCACCCAGGTGCCCCTATAACTCCTTTTCTTGAGAAGTCCAAGGGACTTCACAGCATCTACTCTCTGCTGATTTTAGGGAAGACGGCACGAGGAAGCCCAACACATCACATCGGAGTCTGAGTCTGGGTGAAAAGGACCATATAGTACTTTGGTGATTTTAGAAAATTTGCTTAACCTCTTCATTTTTTTCATCCTTGGCACAGATTTCTTATTCACTATACTAAAACTGTAAAAACAGTTTATGTAGCAGAAAGACTCAGGCAGAAAGACTTAAGTCTATTCAGGCAGAAAGACTCAAGTAAGACAGAAATTTCCATCCTCTCATGCAATGACCCATCGGTGGGCAGGTGGTGGAGGTAAGAAACGGTTCCCCAAGGCCAGCTAGGGACTCGGGTTCCTCTGGTCTCACCGCTTTAACATTGCACGGATGAACAAAGGTTTATTTGCTAGCCTCACAAACACATCTATTTCCAGTTCCCAGGAAGGCAGAACAGAGAGGAAGCAGCTCCCCTAGTACAGACTTCACCCCAAAGTTGCACATACTACTTTCATTCAGATCCTATCGACTAGTCCAGAGTCTTGGCCGTACCTACCTGCAGGGGAAGCTGGGAAATGTTTGCCAAACCCTTAGCGTCTGATTTTTCCACTGTCCTGTGCAGGAACAGCTGGGAAGTCACATACCGGCTAAGACTCAGGGTTGCAAAGATTACATGCAAAGATCAGGAAAACACCCAACATGGTGCACAGCAAAATTGACATTTATCCTTTCCAACTGACCTCAGCATTCCCACCTGCCCTGCCATCTCCCACTTAGCAAGCTCTCACTAGATTTTTGACCAATGAATGCTTAAATGGAATTCATTCCAAAGGCTCACTCTTTCTAACTAGATAACTTCATTCGTAATTGGCTCATTAATTGTTGCTGTATGGAAACTTGCTGCTGAAATAGTCTATTGTGGATAAGCGGATAAAGAACTCTCTTTCTACACTTTGATTTGCCAAACTAGTGGAATTACGCCCCTGAACCTTGAAAATTTCCAAATGAGGAGGGCTAATATTCTGTAGGACCCATGGCTTAGGACGTGATTCCTGAGTATCACTCATGTGGGTCCCTGAGTTTTCCAGAGAGCAGATAACCCAAGAAGTGATCTACACCAATCCCTCACATTATTTGATTTGAACACTCATGTTTGGACTATTTCCAGGGACATTGGGATGGAGAAGTGGATGGAGAGAGTGGAATCTGTTCTTCTGAAAGTCCCAGGAGAAGCTGAGCAGGACTGGGGAGTCCCCCAGCTGGAGGTCACGGGAGCCTGTAAATCCCAGGAGAAAAGCACATGGAGAGAGGTCTGCACCAGATAGGCTGTGGGCAGCTTCCCCTGCCAGGAATACCTGGGTTCTTTCCCAGACCCTAAACACAGAACAGCCTCGAGATCATCTGCCTTTCCTTTGAGCCTATCACTACCATTGTGGAGTGTCTGCTGCCTCGGTCAATGGAGTCTCAGACTTCTTTGCAAAAAAGTTCTTTTTTTTTTTTAAATTTTATTTATTTATTTTTAAAATATTCATATGTTTTCTTTTTTATTTTTATTTATTTATTTTTATTTAAACATATAATGTAACCCCACCATCCTCTCCCAACACCCCTCCCCTCACCCAGTTCTTATGTGGTGACTCAGCACTTAAAATGCCCAAGAATTATCCTTTAAGGCAATCCCCAAAGCTCTGGGAAACTGAGCAAACTGACCTAAATAGAAGAACAATTTGGGATGGCTGGAGGGAACCCACCACTGCTTCTCTAGGCCCTTGGTCCAGAGGAAGCCCTGGAAAGGAAGCAGACCACCTTGACAAAGCCCTGAGAACCCAGGGCAGCCTCCTCAGGAGGCAGGAGTTGGGACACCCGAGTGCTCCCTCTCTCTCTTCCTCTGTAGTATCTCCTCGCTTGGGACAACTTCCCACTCCCTTGTCTTTGATTCCTGCAAAGGTGTGTTAACCTCTTCTCTTGAAACCTCAGTTTGTATACTAGAATATTTTCTTAAATCAGACTGTGTTAACCGAGCCTTAGTCACGGTCTTCCTTGCTAGCTTGTCCTCCTCTGGTCTAATATCAAGATTTCTGGAAAGAAAATGCTTTCTATTCCAGTGTGTGTGTGACTGTGTATACAGATGTGTGTATGTGCTCACATATCTGTGTTTACAGATTTCCTTCAATATTTACTCAAATAACATTTTGGGGTGCCTACTAGGCCCAGCGTTGTTTCAGTACAAAGACCCAGTACTGAATAAAACAGGATAAGTTCCCACCTTGAAGACTGGAGCAGACCCACAACACAAATATTACATAGTGTGTGGGAGCCTATATATGTACTATCACACACATACTCACACAGGCTGGCTAATGATGATTCCCCAAATTAGGTGCCTAGTAAAAATAATGAGAACTAAGCTAGGCTTGTAACACAGCCATGAGACTGTTTTGATGGCCTACGATGTGATTTTCCTCTTCCAGTTTTGCTTTTGTCTGACAGCAAGGAAGAGGCCAAAGAAGAAGCCCTTTGCCAGATAAACCCCAAGCATATAGTTTGAAGTGTTTCTTGACTAAAAAAAGAAAAGAAAAAAAGCCAAGGCTAAGTGATCTCAACACATTTTTCCACAGAGAAGTCCTGAGAGATAATGTAGATCTGATGGAGTCTCCAAATGGGGAAGGCAAGAGGTGACAAGAAGGAACAGGAAGAATACCTCTCTGGGGAGATCTGATTACCAGGTCTCCTAGCCTCAACCCTCTGAGACCCTCTGGGATAAATACAAGTTTCCTGTAAGGGTTTTGAGAATCATGATGTCAAAAAACTCTGAAGGGCCTTACTGGAAGATTTGGCCTGAAAATGATTCAAGGTGAAAGATTTTTATCACCAGTGTAATTTAGTTAATATTGATTGAGTGCCTACTGTGTATGAGACAGCTTGTTATATTTCTTATAGACACTGTCTCATGTAGAATTAGAAATACGTAGGGGTGTCTGAGTGGCTCAGTCTGTTAAGCGTCCAACTCTTGATTTTGGCTCCAGTCATGATCTCAGGGTCATGAGCCCAAACCCTGCATCAGTTTTCACGCTGGGCATGGAGCCTGCTTAAGATTCTCTCTCTTCCCGTGCCCTTCCCCCACTCTCTCTTTCTCTCTTAAAAAAAAAAAAAAAGTTAGCGATATGTAATCTGCTTGAGCTTGAGAGAAAGCCAGCAACTAATTAAGCATTGATTATGACTATTAATGGTGAGTAAAAAATGAACCAAACCCTGCTTATTTAATTACTTAAGTCTTGTCCTAAATGGAATATCAATTTCAGACCTAGTCATTGACATACTATTAATTTAATGTTAAAAAAAAAAACAGCAAAAGACATACTTAGACAGAAAAATTTGCTATATTATTTTCCCGGTCATGCTTATGGTGATTGTGATCATGAAAAGACAGTCACTGCATATTTAGAGTGTGAGGGGGCAACAGGCTACCAGAGATGCAAAAAACCTGTAGGACATGCATTCTGTCCTTGGGGCTTCTGATGTGTGTGGTTTGGGATACGGAGCTTACATGCAGAAATGTACAGAGCAAGGCAGAGTATCCATGCTTGGAGTCTAATGAACAATATAGACATTGTCTATATGTTAGCTCTTTAGGAGCTAACATTCAGAGAGGGCAGGGCATTTTGGAAGCTAAGGATGCCAGCGAAAGGCTCAGCCACACAGAGTCATGCTTTTCTTCTGAATTCTCTTGTCTGGACTAGAATCATCTCGTTTTCTTCTCTCTCTTACCAAATCCCCACTATCTTCCTATCCAGAGATCCATTGGTCTTGAATCTCTTCTATAGCCTGTGTTTAGCTAATAACACCTTTTCATCAGTCAGTCAATGCTGTTGAATTGGTCCCAGTGTGTACAGAGAGTGGGACCCATGACAGGACAAGAGTTAATGAAGGAAATGGAAGATAAGCGCCCCCATCCCTAAAACCCAAGTGGTGGCTGCCTCTCTCACAAGAACCGCCCTTCTCTGGGTACAGCCTCCGATAACACAGCATATTGCCCAGTCCCCACCCTCCACAGGTCTTGTCTGGATCGCACAATTCTGCCCCTGACATAGTCAGACACCGGTTTTGAGCTCGGCCAATTTCGGATTCTTCCTGAGACATGCTGGGCTTCAGTTTGCTGCTGCTCATGAATAAAAGGATTCCAGGGAAGGGCCACAGATCCTTGCTGCAGAGACCTTCAGCGTACCCTGGTTTCTCCCCTCCCCACAGCCAGCTGTTTATTCAATATTCACCCTCTATGGCTGCCCCAGTATTCTTCCAATAAATGTCTTCTTCCCTTTAGTTTTGCTAAAAATCCACTAGAGTTGGTATCTGAGGTTTTTCAAATAATAAGATTAAATAATTCATAAATTGGTTCTAGAGAGCATATTGCAAATTTCAGATCTTCAAGGAAAATGTAACAAGTCATTGGGTTGGAGTGGGAGTGAAGGCAATAATAATTTTTATTCAAAGACTGGAAATCAGTAACCTTGGTAAAAAGTGAAATCAATGTGTTTCTTGTGGTCACTTGGGACTTGACCAGCACTAGGGTTGAGGGGACCCAATAGGCCACCATAAAGCAGTTTAAAAGAGATGAGAAAGGCTGAGACCACCGAGTCAGGTGGTTGGCTCTGAGTGCTTTGGGATAACCCATGTAAGAGAACAGCTAACTCCACCCCAGAAATCTTCCCTAGAGGCATACATTCAAGGTTAAGAGCCTAATATGATCCCACAAGCTACTGGCATGAGATCACTAAAACAACAAGTTCAGAACTTGATATTTCAGGCTATTGAATTAGACCTGCCCTTGCTCTTACAAACTCACTAGGTTTTATGTGTGTACAGCATGGTCAGGAAAGGGGACTCCTGGCAGGGGAAATTATGGTCTATGGGAGGAGCTGAGGGAGGCGGTAACCCTAAATCTTCAAGACCCTCTGAAAACATTTCTCACTGCACCCTGACCCCTACCAACCAGAGAAAACTAGCTATCCACCATACTGGGCTCCACCACTCAATAATGCCCACTTTGCAGCCAGCATCTGAACTCAGCACAGCCTGGAGGGAATTGTGCAGGATCATCAGAGAGAAGAAAGCAGTCATACACAGGGATTGGCTAAAGAATATCATTAAGATGGGAGAAATTGTGTTAGCATTGACTTTGAGGATAGGGTGTGTTATTAGTGGTTTTGTTTGCTAAGTAATCCAAAGCCTAATGGATATCAGATGGCATCTCAGTATAACTACAGAAGGAATGGAGATCACTAGGCTATCTAGACTCAGAGAACAATGGCTCCATGCTACCATCTTGGATGCGGTAGCTGATATGACTTGAAATTAGAGCCCATTGCATTCGTGGTTGTATGTGGGCACACATCAGTCATGCTGGGCGGGAGGATCTTGGACATGTTGGATAAAGTGTATGGGGTGTGTGTGTGTGTGTGTGTGTGTGTGTGTTTATGCTAAGCAGCTGAAAAGGAGAATATAATAGACACCACATGGAGCAGCCGCTTGAGCCACAGCAGTGCCCCCTGCTCTGAGTACAGCCCTTGAAACTCAGGGTGGGCCTGTGAAGTCTTTGTCTATTTCATTACATGAGCTTTTTCCCACCACCCCCACGACCACCACCACCACCACAATAACTAGGTGTAGTGATGAACCAACTGCGGGGCAAGGGGGACCATCTACCCTGGGTTCAGGCAATAAGGAAGCCTGTAGAGAATTTAAAAACAATAATAAAACCAAATAGAAGTCAATCTGCTTTTTATTATCACCATGTGTCGGCAATGCAAAGCCATGTCAGTGATAAAGCACTCCTTCCTGAGAAAATCTTCTGTTGGTCTCAGTCCTAAACAATTGCTTATGATTGAGTTCTCATCAGTTGTATGCAAGCTTCAAATTAGCACCTTTTCATTTGTTATCCTTTATAAGTTTCATTCTACATGGGCGTTAACTTGGAGAGCTCCCAGCTACACAGTCCCATCCCAGCACACACGGACTCAGCCACACATGTTCGAGTAAATTCCTAATGATCTGAAGTCCTTCAAGCTCACTTCGTAAGCCTAACGTCTGTGGTCTTACATATTCCTGCATCCCAATGGTAGATTCAAAATAAGCAGTAATGGGATAGTACTTACAAAAATGGAGAAACATTGTATCATTTTGTGAATGCCAGGAGAAATGACAGAAGATGCTTGTTTATACTAACCAGTGGAATCAAAAGGGCAGTGTATGACACCTTGACCATTATCACCAAGAAGCGGACACTTGATCTAAAGCAATGGGTTGAATAACGTCAATGTTGGCTATTGTTCAGATATTAATTTTTTTATAGAACAGAAACTTTAGAAGTTGTAACTAAACATAATTAAGGTGTACAATGACTTTTCTGTTTTACTAGAAGATTTTCAACCATGTCAACGTTCGACAGATACTAGTATCAATAACTAAGACACAAAGATGTGGATGGTATTGCAATTTCTAGAATTTATTGGGAAATGGGATTTTAGTGAATCTCTGCTAAATTTATCCTTACGTTTAAAACTTTCCCTATTTACTTATATGTTACTTCACATGGAAGAAATACTTTAAATTAATATTAAGGAAAAAAATTATTCAGTCAACCATGAGCAAAGATAGATGAATAAATCTTATTATATCACCTATAGAATATGAATATGCAAAGGTTAATTTTGACCAAATTATAAGTTCGCCAAAGTTACACAACTTAAAAACAAACACTGAGGGGCGCCTGGGTGGCTCAGTGGGTTAAGCCTCTGCCTTCGGCTCAGGTCATGATCTCAGCGTTCTGGGATCAAGCCCTGCATCGGGCTCTCTGCTCAGCGGGGAGCCTGCTTCCTCCTCTCTCTCTCTGCCTGCCTCTCTGCCTACTTGTGATCTCTGTCTGTCAAATAAATAAATAAAATTTAAAAAAAAACACTGAAATGATACTATTCATTACTGTGATAGCCCGATATGCAAGTGTAAATTTATTTTCCTTTTTTTTCCAAAAAATACATTAATGTAAAAAAGAGTAATTTCATGACTTTTTTCCTTCATTATACTGCAATAGTTATTTTATTTTATACCTTACTTTTTAATTCACTTTTATTGGTATGACTGTATATACAAAGTTCAATAGTAAATTATTTCACTGCACTTCTTTTCTCGCACTGTCATCATTATTATTTTCCATATTTCATGATTGTTATTTACAATTACTTTGTTGGGGGAGATGTTAAAAAATGAATGTCTCTTGCTGGTTCATTCAGGACACATAACTGAACCAAACCAAGGCCCAGTTTGTCCCAGCACTAGGACCTGCAGGCCTGAGGGGTCTGGGGGTCTAAAGACATCGACGTTGAGTTGGGTTTTGCGGGGCACCATGATGTCCAAGTGGGTGAGCTCCTGCTTCGGAGCCCTCCTGCTGCCCTGTTTCTCCCCTTCCCACAGCCTCCTTGGATCGTGAAAGACCGTAGAATCATTCCAGAAACACCCCCCCTCCCCGCACCTGTAGAGCCAGGATGGGTGTCTTCTTCCCAAGTAAGGCTCTGATGGTAGGGAAGAAAAGGAAGGATGGGAAAGATGCTCAGCCAAAATGTCTGGGATGGGAGCCCCCACCCGGGTCCCCTGCTCACTCTGTAGGAATAACCCTCAGAGACACCTCTCGTGACATCATAGGGGGTGGATGGGTGAGGACAGCAGCGAGTTGATGTGGTGAGTTATGGGAGAGCCCCCCACACTCCCCTTCACCCTCGGGAAGCCCTCACCCCCGTGCTACCTCCAGTCATCGAAGCATGTGGCTTGGACCCTGCTAAAAGATGACAGCAATGTCAACACCCTGGGGTGGCCACTGAAACTAAGTGTTTAAAGTTTCCGGGGTTACACACTAGATACAAATCATGGACATCTAGCTCTCAGGCCCCCAGGAAAGCCCCCAGACAGCGTCCTGATTCTGGCATGACCCCACCCCTGGCCACGGCCCACTGACCTGGGGAAGGGCCATTGGTCTAGCCAAACCAATGAATTTCTCTCCTGGGAATTTTTAACTCTGGATCAAGAAAGTGGAAGTCAGATTCCCTCCCATGGGGAAAGCTATTGCCAGTTATGTTCCCAGAAAGCCAGAGATGAACTGGTACAATGAGATTGGCAGAGATAAACAGGCAAAGGAAGAAGAGAGAGTCAGGTGGCCTCTGAGTCTCTTCTCCTAGCCTCGTCTAAGCTTGTGTCCTGATTGGATTGTTCCAAACTTGTTAGGGTTCTGGTAGGGATGAATGCCTCTTTTGGCTGAGATGGGGTTCTGATTATTTGAAACCAAAATTACCCAGGATATGTGAACCCCGAATGTGCCCGATTCTTGTTTTACAAACAAGGGCAATGTTGAGAGGTCAGAAAGCGTGAGCGGCCCTCACGCACATCCACCTGCCAGCTGTGACTTGGGCTTCCCGTCTCTGGCAGGTACACACTTGACCCCTGGGGACTGTGCTGTGTGTCTTGTTTCACTGTATCCCTGAGCTTTCAGGGCAAGCCGGAGGTGAGCAGAGCACCATGAGAGTGCCCTGGGAACGGCAGTGGCCAACTGTGGCTCCCGTACCGGGTCTCATCCATAGATGGAGGTTCAGGTAACTAGCCCCGCGGATCTGAGGGTCCCAAGTACTCACTGTGGCTCCCTGCTGGACTTCTTCTTTTTGTCCTCATGTATCCTGGGGCTTACATCTCACAGAGAGGAAACCTTTCTCCAGCCTGACCTAGTAGATGAAGAAGATGGGTCTCTAAGGAAGAGGGAAGGGACGATGGGCAGGCCCCTTTTCATGGGCCCTCTAGTGGTATCCTGCCCTTAACAGCGTGAGGCAGGTAGTATTACACTCCCTTGGCACAAGAGCCTGACCAGAGTGTTCTCCCTTCTACTTTTCTTGCATCTGCAAATAGCGCACACCTTGGCAGCTGTTGTCCACCCCCGTTTATGGCCTTGTTTCCTATACAAGAAGCAGCTCAGATGGAAAGCCAGCTACTGCCGGTTCCTGAACACAAGATGCCGGGGGAAGTCTCTATTTTCATACCAAACCTGGTTTCCTGGTGGGCACACAAATTGTTGCCTGCTAAAATAGCAACTCTGGCAAAAATGTCTCCAGTCTGCTTAGATGAGCATCACATTAAGAGCTAGGCTTGCAGTTAAACCAACTGACTGTTTCTAATGAGCTGGAAACAAAACTCCCTTTAAAGCCACCAGCCATTCACCCAGAATCAGCGCAACTCCAAGCTAGGGGCCCTAAGGCAGAGCTTCCTCCTGCATGGGGCTCATTTCAAGCCTACCTCTCTCCACCATCATTCCTTCCTATCTCCCAGCCCCCGCAGTCCAGGACCGCTGCCTTTATGTGTGCACACGTGCATTTGTGAACAGTGAGAGATGGCGTCCATCAGGCCCGGGCCTGGGGACTTGGTCCCTGCCCTCAGGGAGCCCACCCTTGAGAAGAGCAATTCAACATAGCTCCCTGTATCCTTTGCACTAACCTTAGTGCTCTTCCTCTACTAACTGTGCTTTTCCCCCAATCAACACCAGAGTCACAGGAGCAGTTTCCACGGCCAGTAGCAACGTAAGTTGATAGCAGTGCCACAAATTCAAATGCCTCCAAGGACCAGAGAGATAATCATAAAAATTCCTAGTATTTTATCAAGCACAACAGGCTGCCTCGTGCTTGATAGGACTTCATGCTTGCTGTCCATCAGCCTGCACACTGTTTCCTGTAGAGCTCCACAGGGCTTACTCTTGGCCTCCCTAGAATGTTTCCTGGAAGGTCATCTTCTCAAGGAGAAGCCTTGAGCCACTTCCTGGCTCTCCTGTTTAGATTGCTCCTCAGGGCTCTCCACCCCTCTTCCCTGATTCGCCTTCCCTTATAGCATTTATCACTACATTTACTATATTATCAACTTTTGCGTTTATGATCTGTCTCACTGTGCCTTCCCATATATGGCAGAGATGAGTCTGTTTTGTTCTCTGATGTATCTCAGGTCCCTAATACACCTTGGCCCATGGTAGGTGCCCAATAAATGTTCACCACACACCCAGTGCAGGGCACTGCAGGAAACATTAAACCCTCATCTAACCCTTCACAGCAAACTTCTGAGCTAGGTACCATTTATGAGGCTGGTGACATGAGGGTGCACATTTTACCGGCAAAAAAGCAGGAGGACAGAAAGATCACGTTACATAGCTAGTTGGGGACGGATCCAGAGCTCAGGTCTGGACAGAACAGCCGTATCCATGCTCCTAGCACACTCTGTATGCCATGACGGAGGCTGGTGGGAACCGTGACAACTATGAAATGCTTACCTTGCCTGAAAGCACTCTTTCCTTAAAAAAAAAAAAGAAAGTCCTGTTCTAGGCCAAAAAAGAGTCTGTTGGATGCTTTTAGCCCTCAGGTCACCAGTTAGATGAGGCCTAGGCTGAAACTAGGAATTGTAGACGAAAATAGACTTTTATTAGGTTAAGAGGGAAGAGAGATATAAGGACAAAGTGCCCAAGCAAACCTGGGTGTGGAGGAATCCACAGGTGCATTGGGCTTGGCTGCAGGCCCTCCAGTGAGAAGATCCGTGCTAAGGGAGGGCTCAGGGAGAGCCATGGGAGCAGTCCTCTTCTTGTGGCCTGGTCAAACCCTTCCTGGGACACTGATCTCAAGGGCCACCCAAATGACAGGCTATGGATTGTCACAGGGTTGGTGTCCTGGGACAACAGGAGCTTCACAGAGGAGGAGCCAAGCTTTGTGAAGCCATAGACATGTGTATTGTCTTGGCATTGCCGTAGCATTAGGTAACTCCCTCCACATCCTCCTAGACATTTCCAGATAATTTCTTTAACAGCTGGGTAGTCTCTGGTTAAGATACCAACACACCCCGGCTAGCTTCCCAGCCCCCATCTCACGCCAGGGTGTCAGGTTCAGGGAATCCAGGGATCCGGGAGCAGAATCCAGTTCCCTCCACTGGGGCTGAGGTAGACGGAGTCCTGCCTAGGGGGAACTCAAAATTCCCTCAACCTTTGAAGTCACATCATTCCATGCAAGAGAACTTGCCTTTGGCCACCTGTGCGTCTCCCTGAGCCTCCATGAGCAGATGCCAGCAGCTTCTCTGTGCACAGTGGTTAAGATCTTGCTTGGTCCCTAAAGCCAGACTGACCTCGGTTCAGATCCCAGCTCCGCGCCTTACCAGCTGTGCAGACCTCACACAATTCATGGACACTTCCGGGTCTTCGCCTCCATGTCGGTAAGACAGAGTGCTGTCTGACTCAGAGAAGTACTGGCAGAATGACACGGGGACAGGAAAGTACAAAACTACTACCTGTTGTGTTAGCACCGATTATTCGAGAGGATCTGCCATTAAGAAAAGATACAGAAAAGTGCTTCGCAGACTCTCAAGGCCCATGCCAATTCGTGATGACAGCTTTTGCGACAGCTGCACTAGCTCCTGGAGAGAGAGGTTTCTGTGTTTTGTCCATGGCTGTACCTACAGCAGGTGTTCAGGAGTATCTGTGGCCCGCATGAATGAATGAACGCCTCCCACCCAGAAGCAAGCATCCAGTTGAGAACGCAGGAGGCAGAAGTGAGCCATGGGATTGGAAGCCGCTGCGCCAGCAGAACAGCCCCACCCCCCCCAAAGCCTGCCGGCTTGCAGGACAGAGGCAGGCGTAGCCCTGGCCGCCTCTCTGCAGCGCGGTCTCAAGCCCCACAGCCCTCTTCAGCCCAGCTGCAGGATGGGTAACTCAGGCACATCCAGGCTGCGGCTGCGTCTAAGCTGGCTCCTGTTGCCAGCCCCATGCTGGGGCTATTATGGATCTGAGGGTGTCAGGAACACAATAGAACCAATCTTGGAAGTTGTGGCTGAGACATGGGCAGAGAGTGCTGGCTTCCCTCCCCACGTCTCAACTGGAGCCCAAAATAGCTGTGAGGCTAAAGACAACCTCAGAATAGCTTTTGGCTTTACTACAATTTCAGGATAGAGCACGACACATGCCCGAGAAAGACCAAATCGGCAGCTTGTGGCATGGGAAAGTCCTTTGGGGGGGTAGGGGGGACGAAAATCTTGGTACAAAATCTGAGCTTGTCCTTGTTTGGGGAAGAGGGATGGCATGTTCAGCCACTGCAGTGGGGTGCAGCTGGTGGTGGGTGACACAGAGACCCCAGCAGGGCCATAGCGGGGCACGCTTTGCACTGGGGAGCCTGGAGCAGGAGTTTCTGAACATCCAGGGAGGTCGTTGCAAAAGAATTCAACTCACCAGGAGTGCCCTGCCTCATGCTTCTTAGACACTTTATCCTATTTTCTCATCACAGGTCTGAGCAAAAGGCACAATCCTTCCCACTTTTACAGATGAGCTGAGGCTCCAGGCATTAGGAAAATGGGGCCTAAGTCATAAGCGGTAGAACTGGGATTTGAATGTTGGTCTGTGTGATTCCAAAGTACATTTTAGCTGGAGCTGCCCAAGTGGGTAGGACTCTGACGTCTTGAAAGGGGACAGAGTGGTGAAGAGGACAGGGTTCCAGCTCTCAGGTGTTTGAGGGCCCCTTTCCTGAAGCCCTCTTGGAATGCTCAAGACACCCCCAGGGCCTCAGCCCATGCTTTAATACGGACAGAGACAGGGCTGGAGAATCCAAAGCCTACTGGTGCAGGCTTGCCCTCTCTTGCATCTCTGGGAGGTGGGGGGTGCAGGGTACTGGGGTTCAGGATAGCCGAGGAAGCCAGGAGGCCACATCCCCATCCCCTTGACCCCCCTCAGGGTGCACACCACTTGATACTACTGTAATCATGGTAACCTCAAGAGTGACTGGGTCACATTAGGAGGAAAGGTCACGTGAGAAAAAGAGCTCAGCCCGAACCATGACCTCAGTTATCTTGGCCGCCATTCCTACCCTTTTGCTCAAGTCCAGCTACATGCTGACCCCCACTGCTGTTGCCCTCTGTCCCCTGACCCATTTGAAGCAGAGACCCTGCCTCTCCTGAACCACGCAGGAAGGTGCAGACACTAGAGAAGGTGTGGTGGAGAGCACCACAAGGGGCAGTGTGGAGCCAAACCCCCATCTGCCCTCTCACCAAGGCCTTGTTCCTGCCTCAAAGTCCGGAACCAAACAGCCACCAGGGGCCATACTCCAGAGGCGTCCTTGAAATTGGCCTGGAGAATCGTCACCTTCACTGTATTTGCTGATGTGGTGAGTTAACATTCTGAATTTTCTAATGTTGCCTTGTAATGGAGGAGGAGGACCGTGGCATTCAAGGTCGTCCTTGACATTTGGCAGCAAGTGGCAACACTTTAATTGGCATAAACAAACAAGTGAAGGACAGAGGCCAATGCAACGTGGAAATAATGTGCTTGTTCATCCAGTTCTTGCC
>ML099613.1:12536-33020 GCA_003697995.1 Taxidea taxus jeffersonii
CTAATCAAAATCCCAGTAGCTTTTTTGTAGAAACTGACAAGATGGTTCTAAAATTCATTTGAAAACTCAAAGGATCTGGAATAGCTAAAATAAATTGGAAAAAAAAAGAACAAAGTTAGAGAACTAACATTACCTGATTTCCAGATTTATTATAAAATGTATAGTAATCAAGGGATGAGGAGCAAGATGGTGGAGGAGTAGGAGACCTAAACTTCATCAGGTTCCAGGAGTTCAGCTAGATAGTTATCGAACCATTCTGAACATCTACAAACTCAACAGGAGATTGAAGAAAAGAATAGCAGCAACTCTAGGAACAAAAAAGTGACCACTTTCTGGAAGGAAGGACATGCAGAGAAGTGAATCCGAGGTGATATATTGGAAGAGAGACTGTGGGGAGAGGGGCCGGCTCCTGGCAAGCAGTAGAGCAGGCGCACAAAATCGGAACTTTTAGAAGTCTGCTCCACTGAGGGACATCCCTCCAGTGGTTAAGCAGGGGGTGGGGGGGTGGAGCACTTATGGGGACAGTGTGGTCTCAGGTCCCTCAGGGTCACAAAAAGACCAGGGGTGTCTGAGTGTGGCAGAGCTTCCAGGTATCAGAGCGGGGAAGCCAACTACAGAGATGGAGCCGAGAAGTGAGCTCTCTCAGGGTTACCTCAAACTATGATCCAAGGCACAGTAGGGACACCGCTCTTTGAGGAGGGACCCCACAAGCAGCAGACTGGGGGAGACTCACCTTCCTTATCTGGGAGGAGCAGCACAGAAATGAGCTGCAGGAATCTGCTGGGTTTGGAGATGCCAAACAGGGCCATGCACCAGAGACAGAAATGCTTGGTCACAGGCCGAGTGAGCTCAGAGCACAGTCAGAGACCAGGGAGATGGAGGGATTGACTGCTTTTCTCTGAGGATACACTGAGGAGTGGGGCCTGAGCTCTTTGCTCCTCCGGGGCCAGAGATTGGGAGGCCACCATCTTCATTCCCATCCTCCAGAGCTCTATGGAAAGTGTTCAGGGAACAAAAGCTCCCAAGAGCAAACCTGAGCAGATTACTTAGCCCAGTCCCTGGCAAGGACATTGCAATTCTGCCTTGGGCAAAGTCATTTGAGAATCACTGCAACAGGCCCCTCCCCAGATCAGCAAGAACATCCAGCCAAGACCAAGATCACTGATCAATGAGAACAGTGGAACTCCAGAGGTAGGGGGAAAGCAACACATAGAATTCATGGCTTTTTTCCAATGATACTTCAGTCTTTCCAAGTTAAGTTTTTAAATTTTATTTTTTTGGGGTGCCTGGGTAGCTCAGTGGGTTAAGCCTCTGCCTTTAGCTCAGGTCATAGTCTCAGGGTTCTGGGATCAAGCCCCATATGGGGCTCTCTGCTCAGCAGGGAGCCTACTTTCCCCTCTCTCTTTGCCTGCCTTTCTGCCTACTTGTGATCTCTCTCTCTCTGTCAAATAAATAAATAAAATCTTTTAAAAAATGAATTTTATTTTTTCTTATTCTATTATTTTTAAATTTCCCCTTTCCTATTTTAAACTTTTTAACTATTTTATCTTATTAATATCTTTTAAAAAATCTTTTAAAATATTCATTGTTATATTCTACCCCTTAATTGTATTTAACCTTATTTTTTTATACATATAAGTTTTTCTTTCTTTAAAATTTTTGGATACAGTTTCTTCTAACAGATCAAAATATACCCTAAATCTAGCATATGGCTTTGTTCTAGTCTCCAGCCTGATCACATTCTCTCCTTTTTTTCTTTTTTCAACCAACAGCTTATCAATTCCTTTTTAAAAATATTTTTTAATTTTCATTTTATAGTCATATTCATTGAAAATAGAGCTACCCTATGACCAACAATTGCACTAGTGGGTATTTATCCTAAAGATACAAATGTAGTGACCTGAAGGGGCATGTGCACCTGAATGTTCATAGCAGCAATGTCCACAATAGTGAAACTATGGAAAGAACCTAGATATCTGTCCATCAACAGATGAATGGATAAAGAAGATGTGGTATATATATATATATATGTATATATATATATATATATATACACACACACACACACACACTGGAATACTATGCAGCCACCAAAAACCTCAAAATCTTGACATTTGCAATGACATGGATGGAACTAGAGGGTATTATGTTAAGCAAAAAAATCAGTCAGAGAAAGAATTAAAATATGATCTCTCTGACATAAGTAATTTGAGAGGCAGGGGGTGTTATGGGGGGTAAGGAGGAAAAAAATGAAACAAGATGGGACCAGGGAGGCAGACAAACCATAAGAGACTCTTAATCTCAGGAAACAAACTGAGGGTTGCTGGGGAGTTGGGGGGGGGCAGTGGGAGATAGGGTGGCTGGGTGATGGACATTGGGGAGGGTATGTGCTATGGTGAGTGCTGTAAATTGTGTAAGATTGATGATTCTGTATCCCTGATCTGTATCCCTGAAATAAATAATGCATTATATGTTAATAAAAAAGGAAAGAAAAGAAGATCAATGTAATTTACCATATTAGCAGACTAAAACAAATCCATGTTTTTATCTCAATAGATGTGGAGGATACATTTGAATAAATTAGCATTGACTTAGAATTAAAACTCTCAGCAATGGGGCACCTGGGTGGCTCAGTTGGTTAAGCGACTGCCTTCAGCTCAGGTCATGATCTCAGGGTCCTGGGATCGAGCCCCGCATCGGGCTCCCTGCTCACTGGGGAGCCTGCTTCTTCCTCTCCCTCTACTGCTCTGCCTGCTTGTGTCTCTTGCTCTCTCTGTCAAATAAATAAAAATCTTTAAAAAAAAAACAAAAAACCTCTCAGCAAATTAGAAATAAAAGGGAATGTCTTTGTCCTGATAATGGTCATCTGCAAACACCTACAGCAAAATATTATACTTACTAGTGAAAGATTGAATCCTTCTCTCTTGAAATTGGGAAAAAGGTAAGAACGTCTATTCTCACCTATTCTCTTCAACATTGTAGTAGAGATCCAAGCCAGTGCAGTAAAAGAAGAAAAAGGGATTTGAAGAAAAAGGGATTTAAAGACATAAATTTGGAAAGACAGATCTAAAATTGTCTTTATTATATGATCATCATTTCCAAAATCCTAAGGAATCTACAAAATAGCTACTAGAGGAAGTAACTAAGTTTAGCAAGTTTACAGGATACAAAGTTAATTTATAAAAATCAGCTGTATTTCCATATATTAAAACAAAAATCAAAATTAAAATGCCATTTATAATAACATCAAAAATATAAAATACTTAGGAATAAGTCTGACAGAAGATGTGCAGATCTGTGTACTGAAAACTATAAATAATTATAGAGCAAAATTAAAGACTTAAATAAATGAGTAAATATACCATATTCATGGATTAGAAGGCTCAATATTATGAAGATGTCAGTTCTTCCAAATTGACCTGTAAGAGTTCTGTAAGAGTCAATACCATCTCAAATAAAATCCTGACAGGATTTGTTGTGCAAATTGACAACGTGATTTAAAATTTGATATAAATTTATTAAACCAACACATTGTAAATCTTAAACTTACACAAAGTTGCATACTAATTACACTGCAATTTAAAAAACAATTAAAAATTAATAAGCAAAACTTTCCTCTTCCACATTCCCAAATTAGATTCCCTAATTTGGAGCATAAATTTTATTGGTTTTATTTTTTCCCTTTTATTTTTGTTCTCACTTCTAATAGGGAGTCCTACTGTATCTTATTATCCTTCTTCCTAAGGTAGACTTGTATCCTGCCTCTTTTCCCTAGAACTGTAATAGTGGCTGCAAAGAAACATGATTACATGTGATTAGAAATGAAAAATATGTCAATTTATCAATTTCAGAATATTTTCCCCATGAGAAACAATGTTTAAAAACATAGCAGGGGGGCGCCTAGGTGACTCAGTGGGTTAAGCTTCTGCCTTTGGCCCAGGTCATGATCTCAGGCCCAGGGCATGATCGAGCCCTGCATTGGGCTCTCTGCTCAGCAGGGAGCCTGCTTCCCGCCCCCTCTCTCTGCCTGCCTCTCTGCTTACTTATGATCTCTCTCTCTGTCAAATAAATAATCTTTAAGAAACAAAACATAAGACGGACTGCCTTGCAATATGTTGATCTCTCTGTCCCTGGAAGCATTCAAGAGAGACTGAACTATCTTAATTCAACACTCATTTATAGAACACCTACCATGAATCAGACACTGGGCATATTGTAATAAACAAGGTAGATACGGTCTGTTTTCATGGGTCTTATAACTTAGTAGCATGTCCAGAATACCAAAGATTTCTGTGTAAAGTAGACATTTGGACTAGGTGACCTGAGAGTTCTCTTCTGGAGATCTGTAAATCTATGTTTCTGGGATTCAAAACAATAACAAAAATAAATAAATAAACTTTTCTCTTCTAATAAGACAAATGCTTCTCTTGTGCCTTCTCTGGATTTGACAATGGTAGACTGAGTGCAAAGGAGTAAAGAACCCCAACACCTATGAAAGCACCCCTCCAAGCCTACAACAAAAGAATTTACCTGGCTCCATCATTAATCAAATTCATCTTGTACATGAAAGCTCTTGTGGGCTTCTGCCAGAGGGAAATGTCAAACACATGGTGTCAGGCCATTCTTGCCCCTGGGAAAGTTTGGAAGGAACTGTGTCAGAAAATACAAACCCATTTCCAGGAAAGTTCACCTTCTGGCATTGTCCCCTTCTCCTGGCTCTGGATCCTGCTTCAGGGATCTACGTCGGGAAAGTGAGGCAGCTGTAAGTCAACCTAAGCCAGAGTGAGCAGAGGGCCTGGCTTCTGGAAACATTCTAGGCATATTCCTTAAAGAACCACCACAGATACAAGGGACAATTCCAGGAAAACATGGAGCTGTAACTAGACTCATGGCTTGGGCAAATTTGGCCAGCAAAGAGGTCCCAAGAGCAGACTTGCTGGAGTCAGGGTGGAGGAGACAGTTGGCTTCTCCTGCACACAAATCAATTTGATATCCCCGCCTTATTGGACCTGATCACTGTTCTCTCCCAAAGACACCCCATGGGTCTGCAGGCTGATGTCTAATTGCAGCTCTAGGATTTAGAAGCAGGCTTGAAATGCTTCAGAAAAGGAAGTGAATGGACGTCAAATCATCATCCCATTAACAGTTTTGTCCAAAGCGATTTTTTTTGCAGCCTTCATATCTTTGTTCATGCTTTTTCCTCCTGTGATATTCTCTGCCTTCTGTTCTGTTGAAGTCCTACTGTTTTTCTACCCTAGGGTTATCTCAAGTGCTACTTCTTTCATGAAGTTTTTCTGGATTCTTTTAGCTCTAAATGATATCTCTTCTCTTATCATTCTAAGTTCTCTTAAGCAAATCTTACATTTTCTATTACAGCATTTTTTGCATAGCTTGCCTTTTTAAAAATTAAATTCCAGGTATCTTATGAACAGAGATCATTCTTTATATCTCAATCTTTACATATCATCCTACCCCTAAAGTAGGATGCATTTTCCCCCCAACCATTGTGTATTTGCCCATGATGGGATTAAGAAAAGCTGGGGGAAATGGAGTTGAGTAAACAGACTTTATTGCAACCAGTGGTAAAGGTCAGAATCCTCCCATTTCTGCAAAGGGCACAGCAAGGTCTCTCCTACAGTCTCTCTGGGGTCAACAATGGCTCTTTCTGTCCCAATAATCTAGAAAACTAAATTCACACTCAGTGATGTCTAATTCACCCTGAATTCAGAAAAAAGCAGTTCCACCTAAGTGAATTTTCCAGATCACTGGAGCTTATTTATTTGAATCCAAATTTTAGAAGTGATTTACAAAGCATGCTTTTCAAAAGCATTTTGAATATCTCTGGAAAAGTCCAAAAGAGATGAGTTATAGTAGTTGTATCAATAAAGAATAACTTGGAGATTAAGAATAGAGGTGGAAGGAAACCTTCTTTTCATTATGTACCCTTTTGTCCTTTTAGAATTTTGAATGATATACATCTACTACCTATTAATCTAAAACTAATGGCATACTTCCTTACTTCCTTAAATATAGTTGCCGAGTGTAATTGAACTTCTCTTTCTGAGTCAAGATCCAGGATCATCATTATCAGTATTATTTATTGTCTTGTTCCTAAATAGAATTATTGCAACAAAGGTATTAAAGTTACCCAGAGTTATCATCCCCTATACTAAATGACTCCAAAACTTCTAAGCGTCCAGAGGTTTTGAGTTTCGTTTACTTTTTAGATTCTCTCTCTCTTCCCTAGCAGCTATCACTTTTTGTTGTTATTTAGTGACTGCTTATAGCAACCACTGCACCCCCCCTTTCATTTGCTCATTTGTTCTGATGTGACTTGGAAGTCAAATGATCTCAGATGATAAATAGGATTCAAGTGGAGATGGGAAGAAGAGAATTCCAGGAGATGGGTTTTTTTTTTTTTTAATGCTATCAGCTATGTAGGTTATGGTTTTACTAAAATGGATTGGGCTGGGTGGCATTCTAATCTAACACTAGATTTACTCCTCTCTCACTCAATATCGTACAGTCCTGAGCCTTCAGATAGCAGATCCTAGTGCTAGACAGGCCTGATGGACACCTGGTACCAGAATGTTAGAGGCAATGCTTCTGAAAGCTAGAGATAACCCATATCTTACTGTCCATGGAGGACACAGGAAAACTACTAAGACAATACCTGGGAACATGGAAAGTGATGAAGATTGTTGTCATTCAAAACGTGGACTTCATAACATCGTTTTTGGCCTCTCTGTGGTATTTCTGATTAATTCTGGGTTTTTTTATTTTTATGTGGTTTTTGCTTCATTTTTTTGCTGTGTGCTAGATACCTAAGAGACTAGATAAGTAGCTTCTAGATAAGTAGAGTTATTATTAATATCATCATTAAAACTTTTTTCTCTCTTTTTATCTGAGGTTAAAAAAAGAAAAAAAACTTAAACAATTAACTGGCAACATAGATGTAAGCAACAACAGTTCTAAACTCAGTTTAAACCACACCTTCACTGAAGCTCAGATCAGTCAAGAAAGTGGAGCCCTGAGAACCACCATACTGGATCGAAGTAAAAACAGTTTGAAAAATCATTGGAAAACTACCAAGAAAGTTGAAAATAAAGAGTAGAGAATGAGAAGAAGCCTTAAGTATAGTGCGAATGTTCAATAAAGAAAGCTAATTGTGGTAATTACTAGCCAGTAAATTGGATAGTTATAGTAATAAAACAGATGTTAACAGTGAAAATCCATCAACATCTGGAAAGGATAAAGTCACAAAGTATTTATGGAAAGAAGTGAGTGCAAGAGACTCTGCAGAGGAGAAAAACAGAGTGAGGCCAGATCTTTAGTAAAGGATCTGGAACTTGGGTAAAGGGTTTTGCTCAGCCTGCCACGCCATTTCTACTCTAAGGCCAGTTCAGATTGTTTTGGATGACAATGTGGTCACATGGACTCAGTAACTGGCTGAGAGATCAGAAATGAAGGATAATGATATAAGTACCCAGGAACAGCTCCAGTGAGGGGAGTTGGGGGCTGAGGGCACTTCCCCAGAGAGCAGGGTCAGGTCTGGTTTTATTTAACATCTTTGTTAATGATTTGAAAGCAGGAACAAACAAATGTCAAGAAAATGTGCAAAGCACGTCAACTAGAGACAAGGTACACACACCAACCCGCGAGGAGTTTATCTAACAAGACTGAGAGCAATTACCAAAGGGAGCTGGAAATAACCCAGGTCAGAGCAGCCTAGAAAAATGATCTGAAACAGAAACCAGTCACTTTTTGAGGTTGGGTAGGGAAGGGTTATGGAAGGGAGAAGGGGAGTCAGAGAGATAGAGTAGGAAATAAGGATGGCCAAAAGCAGTCTGAGGGGACAAATAATGTGTAGCAACATTACATGGGAATGAAGTACAACAGGACAGAGATCCAGTTTTGAGGTTTGTAAATATATGGCTATGGTTCAACAAATGTGAAAGGATAAGTGACCCATTTATTAAGGGTTAAGGGGAAGAGAAGCAGAGGTGGGAGTGTACAGACTGGACTTTAGACATTTACCAGCAAGCCCTAGGGATGCACATCCGGCCATTACACTCCTAGGTATTTACCTAAGAGAAATGAAAGCACATGTCCATGCAAAGACTTGTATACCAATGTTCATGGCAGCACTGTTTGTCATATTTGCCATTTTATGTTCCAACCAGTAGTATATGAGAATTCCACTTTCTCCACATTCTCACTAACACATAGTATGGTCACACTTTTAATTTTTAGCATTTTAATATGGGAGCAATGATATTTCATTGTGGTTTTAATTTGCATTCTCTAAAGATTAGTGATCTTGAGTATATTTTCATGTACTTATTTGCCATCTGCATATCTTCTTTGTGAAGTGTCTGTTCCATTTTTTTCACCCATTTTTCTTTTTTCTTATTTTCCTTTCTTCTCCTCCTCCCCCTCCTCTTCCTCCTCCTCCTTCTTCCTCCTCTCTTCTTTTTCTTCTACTCCTCCACCTTCTTCTTTGGTTGTTCTCTTACTACTGAATTTTGAGAGTACTTCATATGTTATGGATCAAGCACTTTCTCAGATATGAAATTTGCAGATATTTTCTCCCAGTGTGTGCCTTATCTTTTCATTGCCTTAAAAGTGTTTTTTGAAGAACAAATTAATTTTGGTGACACCAAATTAATCAATTCTTTTCTTTTAATGTTGTAGCTAAGGAATTTTTGTCCAAACCAAGATAACAATGATTTTTCTACCATCCTTTTATACAACTTCTAAAAGTTTACTGATTTAAATCAATACCTATTTGAGGGTTTCCTGGGTGGCTCGGTCAATTGAGCATCTGGCTCTTGATTTTGGCTTAGGTCATGGGATCGAGCCCTGGGTTGGGCCGCGTGCTCAGTGTGGAGTCTGCTTGTCCATCTCCCTCTGCTTCTGCCCCTGCTTGTGCATGCTCTTTCTTTAAAACAAATTAAAAAAATTTTTTTTAAAAAGGAAATCAATATCTGAGTTAATTTTTGTTTATGGTATTAGGTATGAATCAATCTTCTTCTTCTTTTTTTGTATATAGGTATTCCAACATCATCTATTAAAAACACTATCCTTGGGGCGCCTGGGTGGCTCAGTGGGTTAAGCCTCTGCCTTCGACTCAGGTCATGATCTCAGGGTGCTGAGATTGAGCCCCACATCAGGCTCTCTGTTCGGTGGGGAGCCTGCCTGCATGTGATCTCTCTCTGTCAAATAAATAAAATCTTTAAAAAAAAAAACCACTATCCTCTCTCTGCTAAGTTCTTTTCTTTGTTGGTCAATTGACCATATATATGTGGGTCAGTTTCTGGACTTCCTGTTCTTCCTATTGATTTATGTGTCTATTTTGACACCAATATCATACTGTCTTGATTACTATTTTTTTTAAATTTTATTAACATATAATGTATTAATTGTTTCAGGGGTACATGTCTGTGAATGATCAGTCTTACACAACTCACAGCACTCACCATAGCACATACGCTCCCTAATGTCCATCACCCAGCCACCCTGTCCTTCCCACCCACCTCCCCTCCAGCAGCCCTCAGTTTGATTCATGAGATTAAAAGTCTCTTATAGTTTGTCTCCCTCCCTTGGCCCATCTTGTTTCATTTTTTTCCTCCCTACCCTACACAGCCCCCCACCCTGCCTCTCAAATTCCTCATATCAGAGAGATCATATGCTAATTGTCTTTCTTCGATTGACTTATTTCTCTTAGCATAATACCCTCTAGTTCCATCCACATTGTTGCAAATGTCAAGATTTTGGGGGTTTTGATGGCTGCAATATAGATATAGATATAGATATAGATATAGATATAGATATAGATATATCACATTTTCTTTATCCATTCATCTGTTGATGGATATCTGGGCTCTTTCCATAGTTTGGCTATTGTGGACATTGCTGCTATAAACACTGGGGTGCAGGTGCCCCTTTGGATCACTACATTTGTGTTTTTGGGGTGAATACCCAGTAGTAGAATGGCTAGATCATAGGGTGACTCTAGTTTCAACTTTTTGAAGAACCTCCAAACTGTTTTTCAGAGTGGCTGCACCAGCTTGCATTCCCACCAACAGTGTAGGAGGGTTCCCCTTTCTCCACATCCTTGCCAGCATCTGTCATTTCCTGACTTGTTCATTTTAGCCATTCTGACCGGTGTGAGGTGGTATCTCACTGTGGTTTTGCTTTGTATTTCCCTGATGCCGAGTGATGTGGAGCACTTTTTGATAAGTCTGTTGGCCATTGGATGTCTTCTTTGCAGAAATGTCTGTTCATGTCTTCTGCCCATTTCTTGATTGGATTATTTGTTCTTTGGGTATTGAGTTTGATAAGTTCTTTATAGATTTTGAATATTAGTCCTTGATCTGATAGGTCATATGCAAATATCCTCTCCCATTCTGTCAGTTGTTTTCTGGTTTTGTTGACTGTTTCCTTTGCTGTGCAAAAGCTTTTGATCTTGATAAAGTCCCAATAATTCATTTCTGCCCTTACTTCCCTTGTCTTTGGTGATGTTTCTAGGAAGAAGTTGCTGTAGCTGAGGTTGAAGAGGCTGCTGCCTGTGTTTTCTCTCCTCTAGCATTTTGATGGATTTCTATCTCTTTTGAGGTCTTTTTTTCATGAAAGATGAAATGGTCTTTCATCCATTTTGTGTCTATTTTTGCATGTGGTGTAAGGAAATGGTCTAGTTTCATTGTTCTGCATGTGGCTGTCCAGTTTTCCCAGCACCATTTGTTGAAGAGACTGTCTTTTTATCCATTGGACATTCTTTCCTGCTTTGTCAAAGATTAGTTGACCATAGAGTTGAGGGTCCATTTCTGGGCTCTCTATTCTCTTCCATTGATCTATGTGTCTGTTTTTGTGCCAGTACCATACTGTCTTGATGATGACAGCTTTGTAATAGAGCTTGAAGTCTGGAATTGGTTTTCTTTTTCAACATTCCTGTGGTTATTCGGGGTCTTTTCTGGTTCCATATAAATTTTAGGATTATATGTTCCATTTCTTTGAAAAAAGTTGATGGTATTTTGATAAGGATTGCATTAAATGTGTAGATTGCTCTAGGTAGCATAGGCATTTTCACAATAGTTATTCCTCCAATCCATGAGCATGGAACGTTTTTCCATTTCTTTGTGTCTTTCTCAATTTCTTTCATGAGTACTTTATAGTTTTTTGAGTACAGATTCTTTACTTCTTTGTTTAGATTTATCCCTAGGTATCTTATGGTTTTGGGTGCAACTATAAATGAGATCGACTCATTAATTCTCTTTTTTTCTGTCATGCCGTTGGTGTATAGAAATGAAACTGATTTCTGTGCATTGATTTTTATATCCTGACACTTTACTGAATTCCTCTATGAGTTATAGCAGTTTTAGAGTGGTGTCTTTTGGGTTTTCCACATAAAGTATCATACCATCTGCAAAGAGTGACAGTTTGACTTCTTTTTTTGCCATTTCAGATGACTTTTATCTCTCTATGGTGTCTGATTGCTGAGGCTAGGACTTCTAGTACTGTGTTGAATAGCAGTGGTGATAATGGACATCCCTGACATGTTTCTGACCTTAGCAGAAAAGCTCTCAGTTTTTCCCCATTGAGAATGATACTCGCTGTGGGTTTTTCATAGATGGCTTTGGTGATATTGAGGTATGTACCCCCTCTCCCTACACTGTGAAGAGTTTTGATCAAGAAAGGAGGCTGTACTTTTTCAGATGCTTTTTCAGCATCTATTGAGAGTATCATATGGTTCTTGTTCTTTCTTTTATTACTGTATTGTATCACACTGATTGATTTGCAGATGTTGAACCAACCTTGCAGCCCAGGAATAAATCCCACATGGTCGTGGTGAATAATCGTTTTAATGTACTATTGGATCTTATTGGTTAGTATTTTGGTGAAAATTTTTGCACCAAAAATTTTGGGATCAAGGTAATGCTGGTCTCATAAAATGAGTTTGGAAGTTTTCCTTTCATTTCTATTTTTTTGGAACAGTTTCAGGAGAATAGGTATTAATTCTTTAAATGTTCAGTAGAATTCCCCTGGGATGCTATCTGGCCCAGGGTTCTTGTTTGTTGGGAGATTTTTGATAACTTCTTCAATCTCCTTACTGGTTCTGGTTCTGTTCAGGTTTTCTATTTCTTCCTGATTCAGTTTTGGTAGTTTCTAAGTCTCTACGAATGCATCCATTTCTTCCAAATTGTCAAATTTGCTGGTGTATAGTCACTCATAATATGTTTTTATAATTGTTTGTATTTCTTTGGTGTTCATTGTAATCTCTTTTCTTTCATTCATGACTTTATTAATTTGGGTCCTTTTTCTTGTCTTTTTGATATATCTGGCCAGGGCTTTATCAACCTTACTAATTCTTCCAAAGAACCAGCTCCTAGTTTCATTGATCTGTTCTACTGTTCTTTTGGTTTCTATTTCATTGTCTGCTCTGATCTTTATTTCTCTTCTCTTGCTGGGTTTAGGCTTTCTTTGCTGGTCTTTCTCTAGCTCCTTAAAGTGTAGGGTTCGGGTGTGTACTTGAGACCTTTCTTGTTTCTTGAGAAAGGCTTGTATTGCTATTTACTTTCCTCTCAGGACCGCCTTTGTTGTGTCCCAAAGATTTTGAAAAGCTGTGTTTTCATTTTCATTTGTTTCCAGGAATTTTTAAAATTCTTCTTTAATTTACTGTTTGACCCATTCATTCTTTAGTAGGATGCTTTCTAGCCTCCATGTATTTGAGTTCTTTCCAACTTTCCTCTTGTGGTTGAGTTCTAGTTTCAAAATACTGTGGTCTGAAAATATGCAGAGAATGATCCCAGTCTTTTGGTACTGGTTGAGAGCTGATTTGTGACCCAGGATATGATCTATTCTGGAGAATGTTCCATGTGCACTAGGGAAGAATGTGTATTCTGTTGCTTTGGGATGGAATGTTCTGAATATATCTGTGATGTCTACCTGGTCTGGTGTTTTATTTAAAGACTTTATTTCCTTGTTTCTCTTTTGGCTTAGGTGATCTGAGTGAGGGAGTTTTAAAGTCCCCTACTATTATTGTATTATTGTTGATGTGTTTCTTTGATTTTGTCATTAATTGGTTTATATAATTGCAGTGAGGGGGTGTTAAAGTCCCCTACTATTTCAGTGAGGGGGTGTTAAAGTCCCCTACTATTATTGTATTATTGTTGATGTGTTTCTTTGATTTTGTCATTAGTTGGTTTATATAATTGGCTGTTCCCATGTTAAGGGTATAGATACTTAAAATTGTTAGATCTTCTTGTTGAACAGACCCTTTAAATATGATACAATGTCCTTCCTCATCTCTTATTATAGTCTTTGGCTTAAAATCTAATTTATCTGAAATAAAGATTGCCACCCCAGCTTTCTTTTGATGTCAATTAGCATGGTAAATTGTTTTCCACTCCCTCACTTTCAATATGGAGGTGTTTTTTGGGTCTAAAATGAGTTTCTTGCAGACAGCATATCGATGGGTCTTGTTTTTTTTAATCCATTCCGATACCCTGTGTCTTTTGATTGGGGCATTTAGCCCATTTACATTCAGAGTAACTATTGAAAGATTTGAACTTAGTGCCATTGTGTTGCCTATAAAGTGACTGTTACTGTATTTTTTCTCCGTTCCCTTCTGGTCTGTTACTTTTAGGCTCTCTCTTTGCTTAGAGGACCCCTTTCAATATTTCCTGTAGGGTTTGTTTGGTGTTTGCAAATTCTTTTAGTTTTGTTTGTCCTGGAAGCCTTTTATTTCTCCTTCTATTTCCAATGACAGCCTAGCTGGATTTAATATTCTTGGCTGCATATTTTTCTCATTTAGTGCTCTGAGTATATCATGCCAGTCCTTTCTGGCCTGCCAGGTCTCTGTGGATAAGTCCACTGCCAATCTAATATTTCTACCATTGTATGTTATAGACCTCTTGTCCAGAGCTGCTTTTAGGATTTTCTCTTTGTCACTGAGACTTGTAAGTTTTACTATTGGATGTTGGGGTATGGACCTATTTTCACTGATTTTGAGGGGGGTCCTCTGTGCCTCCTGGATTTTGATGCTTGTTCCTTTCACCAAATTAGGGAAATTCTCTGACATAATTTGCTCTAATATGCCTTCTGCCCCTCTCTCTCTTTCTTCTTCTGGGATCCCAAATATTCTAATATTGTTTCTTCTTATGGTATCACTTATCTCTTGAATTCTCTCCTCATGGTCCTAGTTGTTTGTCTCTCTTTTTCTCAGCTTTTTTATTCTCCACCATTTGGTCTTCTGTATCACTAAGTCTCTCTTCTGCTTCATTTATCCTAGCAGTAAGAACCTCCACTTTTTTACTGCACCTCATTAATAGCTTTTTTATATTTCAACCTGGTTAGATTTTAGTTCTTTTGTTTCTCCAGAAAGGGATTCTCTAGTATCTTCCATGCTTTTTCAAGCCCAGCTACCATCTTGATAATCATCAGTCTGAACTCTAGTTCTGACATATTACTAATGTCCATTTGGATTATGTCCCTAGCTGTTGGTACTGCCTCTTGTTCTTTTTTTTTTTTTTTTTTGAGATAAGTTTTTCCACCTTGTCATTTTATCCAGATAAGAATAGATGAATGAGAGAACAAAATACTAAAAGGTAGCAATGACCCTGGAAAGGTATACACAAACCAAATCTGAAGAGACCTGAAACTGGGGGGAGAAGAAAGGAGGAAAAAATATATATGTATATTTATAAATACATATATCTACTATTTCTAATATATATGTGTGTGTGTGTGTGTTTCTGGCAAATAGAATAGAGCGACACACTTAATTGATTTTGGGTGTATTTTGGTCTATTAGAAGAAACTACCTCCCACAATTTTAAAGAAAGAAAAACTTATAGATGTACAAAAATAAGGGTAAACACGATGAAGAGAAGGACTATGACTGTAAAGAAAAAAATTAAAAGAGATTCTAAAAAAGTTAAGAAGTTGGTTGAAAAAGAAGGGGAAAAAAGGAGGAAAGAATGTGATCAGGCTGGAGACTAGAACAAAGGCATTCACTAGACTTAGAGTATATTCTGATCTACTAGAAGAAACTGTATCTCAAAATTTTAAAGAAAGAAAGACCTATATGTATACAAAAAATAAGGTTAAATACAATGAAGGAGAGACTATGACTGTAACAATGAAAATTTTAAAACATTTTTAAAAAGGTATTGATAAGATAAAATAGTTTAAAAAAGTTAAAATAGGAAAAAGGAAAAAAATTTTAAATAGAATAAGAAAAAATAAAATTTAAAAACTTAACTTTGAAAGACTGAAGCATGGGAAGAAAGCCATGAGTCCTATGTGTTGTTTTCCCTATAGCCCTGGAGTTCCACAGTTCTCATTGACCAGTGAACTTGGTCTTGGCTGGATGTTCTTGCTGATCTTCTGGGGAAGAGGTCTGTTGCAGTGATTCTCAAATGTCTTTGCCTGAGGAAGAATTGCACCACCCTTGCCAGGGGCCATACTAAGCAATCTGCTTGGGTTCCCTCTCGGCAGCTTTTGTTCCCTGAACGCTTTCCATAGACCTTTGAAGGAGGAGAATAAAGACGGCAGCCTCCCAATCTCTGACCCAGAGGAGCTGAGAGCTCAGGGCCCCCCTCCTCAGTGTGCCCTCAGAGAAAAGCAGTCAATCCCTCTCATCTCCCTGGTCTCTTGCCATGATCTGTGCTCACCTGGTCTGTGACCGAGCATTTCTATCTCTGGCACAAAGCTCCATTTGGAGTCTCCAAACCCAGGATTTCTGCCATGTTCTCCTGCACCACTCCTCCTGGAGGAGGAAGGTGAGTCTCACCAGGTCTTCCACTTTGTGGGGTCCCTGCTCAGAGTTGTGTCCCAACTGTGCCTCAAATCATGGTTTAAGGTATGCCTGAGCTGAGCGTCCACCCCTCGGCTCTGTCTCTGCAGCCAGCTTCCCCACTCCAATACCTGAGAGGTCTGCCAAACTCAGACACCCCCAGTCTTTCTGTGACCCCACAGGTCCTGAGACCACACTGTCCCCATGAGGGCTCCACCCACCTTAGCCTCTGGAAAAATGTCCCTCAGTGGAGCAGACTTCTAAAAGTTCTGATTTTGTGCTCTGCTGCTCTCCCACTTGCTGGGAGCTGGCCCCTCCCCCCGTGGTCTCTCTTCCTGTATATCACCTTGGATTCACTTCTCTGTACGTCCTACCTTCCAGAAAGTGGTCGCTTTTCTGTTCCTAGAATTGTTGCTCTTCTTCTCTTTGATCTCCCATTGAGTTTGTAGATGTTCCAGAATGGTTTGATAACTATCTAGCTGAACTCCTGGGACCTGATGAAAATTAGGTTTCCTACTCCTCTGCCATCTTGCTCTTCCCTTCATGATTTTCAACTGCTGAATCAACTCTGTAATCATGGGATAAAGCCCACATAGTCTCTTTATCATTTTTATACATTGTTGCTAAAAGTTTGTTAAGAATTTTCCTTCTATGTTCATGAAGGATATTGATATTTAGTTTATTTACAACATATTTTACTGGTTTTGTGTCAGAGTAATACTGGCCCTATAACATGAACCAGGAAGCATTCTCTCATCCTCTATTTTCTAGAAGAGTTTGTATAGAATTGGTATTATTTCTGCCTTGATTGCTTGGTAGAGTTTGCTAGTAAAGCCATCTGGGCCTGTGTGTGTGTGTGTGTGTGTGTGTGTGTGTGTGTGTGTGTAACTTCTGGCTGCTCTTAATATTTTCTTTTTACCTTTGGTTTGCAGAAGTCTGACCATGTGGTTCTTGGCAGGGTATTTATTTGTATTTATTTTTATTTATCATCCTTGAGGTTTTACTGAAATATTTCATCTTTTGGTATGAGCAGTTTCATCAATTTTGGAAAATTCTCAGTTATCTTTAAATATTTCTGCAACCTTCTTATCTCTGTCTCTACCTCTCTATTTCTGTCTCTCTCTTCCCCTTCTCTTTTTATGGCTTTAACTACATATTTTTATATAATTTAGTGTTATTTCCTTGGTATGTGAGGCTCTGTTCTTCAGACTTCTTGTTTGTCTCCTTTAATTTAGATAGTTCACATGGACCTGTCTTAGGGTTCACTACATCCTTTTTCTGCTTTGCCTAGTTCACTGTTAAGCCCAAGAAATGAATTCCTCATTCCAGATACTGTATTTTTTAGTTCTATAATTTCCATTTGGTTCTTTTTGAGTTTCTATTTATCTGATGAAATCTCTCATTCTTAAATTCACTTTGTATATCTCTTCCTCTACATTTTTTATATACTTAGGTAAGCAGTTTTAATGTCCTTGCTTGATAATTCCAACACCTAGGTTATTTGTGAATCTGCTTCATTTAACTCTATTAGGTTGATCATATATCACATTTTCCTGTTTATTTGTCATTTGATTGCATGCCAGAAGTTATATATATGAGAACAGTAAAGACTGGAGTAAAATAATATTTGCCCTAAAAAGGGCTTGCCCTTTTCCCTTTCAGACAGTAGGACTTATCTCTTCTATCTAATCAGGAATCAGTCTGTGTTGGGGTTAGGTTACCACTCTATTTCATTTAAGTTTATCTCTTGTTTTTATGTATTTATTTATTTTCTCCACAGCTTTATTGAGGTATAATTGACAAAAACTGTACACATTTAAGGTGTAGAATGTAATGTTTTGACATACACATACATTGTAAACTAATTACCACAAGCAAGGCAATTAACATATCCATCACCTCACATAATTACTTTTGTTGGGGTGGGGGCAAGAATACTTAAAACTTACTCTCTTAACAAATTTCAGGTATTTAATAATATGCTACATTATTATTAACTATAGTCACCATGGTGTTTGTTAGGTTTCCAAAGCTGATCTTTATTATAACTGAAAGTTTGTGCCCTTTTGACCAACATCTTCCTATTTCCCTGACCCTCCATCCCCTAATAGCCACCCTTTCTACTCTGTTTCTATAACACTGGCTTTCTTAGATTCCACATGTAAGTGAGATCATACAATATTTGTCTTTCTGTTTCTGGCTTATTTCACATAGTATATGTCCTCTAGGTTCATCTATGTTGTCTTCTCTTTTAAGATGGAACAACATTTTATGGTATATATACTACATGTTCTTTATCCAGTCATACATCGATGGACATATAGATGTTTCCACATCTTGGCTAGTATGAGTAAATCTGCAATGAACAAGGGAGTGTAGATATCTCTTCAGGATAGTGATTTTATTTATTTATTTATTTATTTATTGGATATATACCCAAAAGTGGGAATGCTGAATCACATGATAGTTCCATTTTTTATTTTTGGAGGAAACTCCATACTGTTTTTTATAATTGCTATACCAACTTATATTCCCACCAACAGTATCTATAAAGGTTCCTGTTTCTCCACATGCTTACCAACATTTGTTATTTTTTGACTTTTTGATAATAGTTGTCCTAACAGGTATGAGTTGATAATTTATTTTGGTTTAGATCTGCATTTTCATGATGATTAGTGATGTTGAACACCTTTTCATATGCCAGTTGTCCATTTGCATAATTTATTCAGAAAAATGTCTATTTAGGTCCTTTGCCCATTTTTCAGTCAGATTATTTGCTTTTGTTCTTGCTATTGACTTGAATTCCTTATAATTTGGATATTAACCCTTTATGGGACATGTGGTTTGCAAATATTTTCTCCCATTCCATAGGTTACCTTTTCATTTTGTTGACTATTTCCTCTGTTATGCAGAAACTTTTTACTTTGATGTTTTCCCACTGTTTATTTTTGCTTTTATCACCTGTGCTTTTGGTGTCAAATCCAAAAAATCATTGCCAAAGCCAACATCATGCAGATTTTCCCCTATGTTTTTACCTAGGAATTTTACAGTTTCAGGTTTGTAGTTTACAGTTTGAGTTAATTTTTGCTTATGGTATAAGATAAAGATCCAATTTCCTTCTTTCTTTCTTTTGTTCTTTCTTTCTTTCTCTCTCTCTCTCTTCCTCCTCCCTCCCTTCCTTTTCCTTCCTTACTCCCTCCCCCTTCTTTCCCTTTCTTTTTCTTTCTTCCTCCTTCACTCCCTCCTTCTCTCCTTCCCATCTGTCCTTCCTTTTTCCTTCCTTCCTTCCTTCCTTCCCTCTTTCTCTCTTTCTCATATCCATTTTCCCAACACCATTTATTGAAGACACTATCCTTACCTGTTGTGTATTCTTAGCATCTTTGTTGAAGATTAGCTGTGTATATGTGTGCAGGTTTTTACTGGGCTTTCTATACTGTTCTGTTGGTCTACCAATCTGTTTTTATGTCAGTACCATACTTTTTCATTACAATAGTTTTGCAATATATAGTAGTCTTCCTTATCTGTAGTTTCACTTTCCATGGTTTCAGTTTTTGTGGTCCAGAAGCAGATGATCCTCCTCCTGACATATCATCAGAAGGTCAATAACAACTTAATGCTACATCACAATGCTTATGTCATTCATCTCTCTTTATCTCATCACATAAGCATTCTGACATCTCACATCATCACTGGAAGAAAAGTGAGTATAGTACAATAAGATATTTTGAGAGAGAGATGACACTCACATAACTTTTATTACAGTATATTGTTAGAATTGTTCCATTTATTGTTACTTATTTTTGTTAATCTCTTATTGTACCTAACTTATAAATTAAACTTTGTCATAGGTATGTATGTATAGGAAAAAACAGTATATGTAGAATTCAGTATTACCTGTAGTTTTAGGCATCCATTGGGGTTTTGGAACATATCTCCTGTGGATAAAGAGGAACTACTGTAATTTGAAATCAGGAAGTATGATGCTTCCGGTTTGATTTTTCTTGCTCAAATTGCTTTGGCCTATTGAAAATATTTTGTGATTCTGTATGAATTTTAGAATTTTTTCTATTTCTATAAAAAATGTTATTGGAATTTCATAGAGATTGCATTAACTCTACAGATCACTTTGGGTAGTATGTACACTTTGACGATAGTAACCCATTAATTAATTAATTAATCCATTCCAGGACTATGGATATATTTTCACTTATTTGTATCTTCTTCAATCTCTGCCATTAATGTTTTCAATGTTCAGATCTTTCACTTCCTTGGCTAAGTTTATGACTAATTTTTTCTTTTAGATGTTATTAACAGATTTATTTTCTTTATTTCTTTCTTTTCTGGACAGCCTATTGTTAGTATATAGAAACACAAATGATTTTTTTAAGTTATTCTTTTTTTTAAGACTTTATTTATTTATTTGACAGACAGAGATCACAAGTAGGCAGAGAGGCAGGCAGAGAAAGGAAGGGAAGCAGGCTCCCTGCTGAGCAGAGAGCCCCGATGTCGGGCTTGATCCCAGGACTCTGGGATCATGACCTGAGCCAAAGGCAGAGGCTTTAACGCACTGAACCACCCAGGTGCCCCCACAAATGGCTTTTGTATGTCAATTTTGTATCCTGCAACTTTACTTAATTCATTTATTAGTTCTAACAGTTTTTTGGTGAAGTATTTAAAGTTTTTTTTTA
>ML099614.1:0-17913 GCA_003697995.1 Taxidea taxus jeffersonii
TTTTTTTTTTTTAATGTATGGAGTTTTCCATTTTTATCTTGTCATCTTTTGACCCCACAGTAGAACTGAAGCTTGGAAAGTATAAGTTGTCATTACCCCTGGCCTCACGTGATGGTAGCCACATGGCACTCTCATCCGCCTTCAGATAACAGCCAACATTTATGGACCCCTTTCTCTGTACCAGATAATCCAAGTCTCTATATGTGAAATTACATAGCCACCTGCACACCAGTGCCTCCACAGTGTGCACAGTGACTTGTCCAAAGTCATACAATCAGTAGGTTGTCAAACTGGGACCGAGTCCAAGGTCTCTTGCACTTCCCGCCACATGCCCCACCCCCCCCGTTCCGGGGCAAGGACTCTGCCACACCACCATCCAGAATTTTCCTCACCACAAAAATCTTCTCATTTCTAAATAGAAGCTTCATTCAGTGTTACAAACACCCTGGTCAGGTTAGCAGGAATCTTGAGAAACGTAAAGTGATATTACTGAGGGTGGGGTCAAAGCCCCCCATCGACCAACCCCTTTCCTTGCCAGGCGCCAGCAAAGAGCTCCCTCCCTTCACTTCCTGATCCTGGCCAGGCTCCTGGAGGCTGTGCCCAGGCTGATGCCTGACGCGTCTCCTTGCAAGATGGGAAAGACCCAGTCAGCTTCAGGAACCCAGTGAGGAGGAAGCAAAAAGTGAAGCTCAGACAAAAAATCAAATCCCTCTGTTCAAATGTCAGCACAACAAACTTTTGGGGAGTAAAGTTCAGGGCTGAACAAGTCAGTCAATCCACCAGAGCATCGGAGCTGGGCAATCTGCAGAGTCTGGACCCATGTCCCGTTTTCCCACCACTTCAGTCTCCTTGCCTGTGGACTGCGCCACTGCTTATCTATCTTTTGGAGGTTGTCTTGAAGACTGAAGGACACCACACGCACATAGTACCTAGCACCCAGTGGGCCCTCAGTGATGGTTGGCTCTGCCCTTCTGCCTGGTTTCACATCCCCTCCACATGTTCTCTGACTTTTCTCAGCCCTCTGGAACCTTATTCTGGCTGATTATAGCAACGGTATCTAAGGATTATGTTGGGGGGTTTTTAGAAAGCAAAAGGCTCAGAAACCTCAAGTTCTAAATCCTTGGCTATATATCTGTGTGTCTCAGCTTTCAGTGCATTGCTGTGAACAAGGTAGGTGCTTGAGAAATATTATTTGATTTAATGATTTTAACTGTAGCTGCTTAAGGCTGGGATCACTGTCACCTCCCTCATACTTAGTAAGCACTTTGACATTTATGACAACTCCAGAGCTCCCAACCACCTAGGAGGTGGGCTGGAAAGCATACACTATCCCCATTTTATGGATGGGAAAAACAAGTCTCTGTGAGGTTAGGCAACTTGCCAAAGGTCACAGAAGTCTCCTGATTCAGAATCCAGTGGTGTTTATAGTCTCATGGGCTGCCTGCTTATCTGTGCTTGGGAAGGAAGGGGTATCTTTGAACTTGCCTCCTAGTGATGTATGTCTCACCCTCAGAAGCTAAGTTGCAGCAAAAGGAAGCCCCTTGCCCAGGACACACCACTGTGGGAACCAAAGTTGAGATAACTTTGGTTCTCCGACTCTTTTCTTTGGGCTCTTCTCATTGTTCTACATGCCTTAGATTCAAAAGGAAATAGACAAAAGGCAGGGAGTACTCACGACTAACAAAATGAGATCTATACTACAGGTCCTCAGATCCTCAGTCAATCAAATGTCCCCAGAGAGTGACCAGGAGAAGAGCCTCTGGACCAGTGCTCCACTGGCCTAAAGGACCCAAATGTGAGATGTCCCCCAGGAGGCTAGCCTAGCTGCCCAAGAGCTCAGAAATGGCATCCAAGCCCCACAGCCCCTGGGTTTAGCCAAGCATGGGGATCCCAGGGCACCGGGCTGCACACAACACCCTCTCCGGCACTGATACTGACCTAGATGTCACAGGCGAGTGACTACCCAAGCAGGTACTAAGAAAGAGGGGTGGCCAGGGCTCCAAGGGACACTTGACTTGTCTCTCAGTGGAGCCAGGGACATGCTCCAGTGACGCCCATCGCCACTTCCTCCAAGGGCACACTGCCTCTCTGGAACCTGCCTTTGGCCCTGTCCAAAGGACCAGTGTGAGATAGTCAAGGGGTCCTTCTCTGACCTGAGCAGCCAGAGAGAGCTGGGCGAATGGAGTCATAGAAAACTCGTGTGCTTACTTACTCATCAAATAGTTGCCAACTACCTGCTCTCTGTCAGACTGCACTGCGAACTGGGGATTCCAGAGTAAACTGGGTACAATGCTCACCCTGGACAATCTGTAAGACTTATACCCAAGTAACCAAAAGACAGAGCAGAGACTTGTAGGGTCCTAGAAGAAGGGCTCTGGAGTCAGGCTGCCTGGCCCAACCTCAGTCCAGTCCTATGATGCTGGGTGACCCTGAGCAAGTGGCTTACCCTCTCCAATCTCCATGTCCTTCCTCCACAAGCTACTCTAAAAGTGAAATAAGACAGTTGGCCTGGAAATACTTTTTGCAGAAGCTGGGCAGGGAGAGATTACTGCAAGTGTTTCATGATTTCATCGCCAATGTAGATGTCAGGTAGTTAGCACCTCCTAAGTTCCAAGTGTCTGCTCAGCATCACATGTCATTACTCCGACAACCATGATGCAGCTGTATTATCTCTATTTTAGCAATGAGAAATGGAGGCTCAGAGAGGGGTATTGACTTACCCATGGTCACACAGACTGTAAGAGACAGAGCCAGGATTGGGACCCAGGTCATTTGGGATCCCAGAGCCTATGTTACCTCTGGATTGCCTCTTATGGCTTCCCTCTTCTCCTTTGGCCTTTCATTCAGCAGTGATTTATGGAACCCTTTCTATGTGCCATGCTCCAAAGGTACAGAGGGGCACAAAACAGACCTGGAGCCTTCCCTCACAGCCTCATAGACTAGTGGGGAGCAAAGCAAGGAAGAATAGTTATGAGCATAACAAGCTGTCACCAAAGGGCAGGTCAGAGCCCCGTGGGGGTACGAAGCTTGTCTGGAAATCAAGCAAGGCCTTCCAGGGAAACTAGTAAGCTTTGAGATAAAATCTGAGGGCTGACTCAATTGGCCAGAAAAGGAATCAGAGGGAGGGGACAGTGTGAAATCTGGAGCCACAGGTAATCATGAAACAGAACAGAATGTACCATTCAAAGAACAGAAAGAGACTGGGAGCAAAGCCACAGGAGGAAGCAGTGCAGGGATGGGCTGGAGAGGGAGGCAGGAGCTTTATAACACATGCCAAGGAGTTTGGACTTAATCCTGAGGGCCCTTGAAAGTTGAGTTCCTAGACCCTCATACCACTCATCTTATATCTTGTGGCTTCCTCATCTGCCCTCTGATTGGCTGATTCAGCAGCTGAGGAGTGAGTAGGGACAGGGGCCAGCGGAGCTGTGACTACCACATAAGCTGAAGCCAGCGCAGAGCTGCCTACAGGACAGGGAGGGGCTGGGGCAGGGTAGCACCAGGGACAGCTCTCAGTGGCTCTCAGGACTCTGTTGCAGAGAGCCATCACTCTCATTCATTCTCTCACTCATTCATTTATTCTGTAAGTATTTGTTGAGCGCCCTAATAGGAGGGCACTGTTCTGGGGACTGGAGAATACAGCAGAAAACTAAACAGATAAAATTCCTTGTCCTCCTAGAGATCACCTTCTTTCTAGTAGAGGAAGACAGAAAATAGACACAACAAATAAGACAACTGTTAGAAGGTAGCCTGTGTATAGAAAGAACAAAGCAAGGAAGCAGCCCAGGGGTGCAAGCAAGCAGGGGAGTCATTATAACTTTAAATAGCATGATCAGAGAAGGCTTTGCCACAAAAGTGATATCCAGGTAAATACATGATTGAGGGGAAGGGAGAGTCAAGGGCACCAACAGGGAAGAGTGTTTCAGGCAGAAGGAAGAACAAGCGCAAAGTCTCTGGGCAGGAGAATGCCCCAAATGGGAGAGACTTTGTGAGGAAGGTGGAGGTGGGTGAATAGGAGTGACTGATTTCAGGAAAATGGCAGCGAGGGAGTCAGAGCAGAGACAGCCATTGTAAGGACTTGGCTTTTAGTCTGGGTGAGGAACCACTAGGGAATTCTGGGCATAGAAGTGGCTGTTCTTTTGTTTTTGTTTTTGTCTTAGGAGAGAGAGAGGTCGGGGAGGGGTAGAGGGAGAAGGAGAGAGAGAATCTTTAGCAGGCTCCACGCCCAGCATGGAGCCCAACACGGGGTTCAACCTCGTGACCCCAAGATCATGACCTGAGCTGAAATCTAAAGGTGGATGCTTGGGGCACCTGGGTGGCTCAGTCATTAAGCATCTGCCTTCTGCTCAGGTCATGATCCCGGGGTCCTGGGATCGAGCCCCGCATCGGGGTCCCTGCTCAGCAAGAAGCCTGCTTCTCCCTCTCCCACCCTCCCCCTGCTTGTGTTCCCTTTCTTGCTGTGTTTCTTTCTGTCAAATAATAAATACAATCTCTAAAAAAAAAAAAAAAAAAGTTGGGTGCTCAACTGACTGAGCCCCCCAGGCCCAGCAGTGACATTATTTGACTTGTATTTCACATGCAGATTTCTACCAAAAGCCCAAAGAAGGGGAGTCATAAAGGAAAGCTGAGTGAGCCCACCCAGCACTCTGGAGTAGGAGGGCCAGTGTGTGAGTCCTGAGGCTTCCCCCATGAAAGAGCAGGGCCAAGTCTGAGGCGTATTTGGCCTTGATCCTTCAAGACAGAGTGTGGAGGAAGCCCCTATGGATTGTGAACCACAATGCCCTTGAGCAAACCACTCTCCCAGCAAGGCAGAGAGGGAAGCCCCTGTCAGTAAGCACTTGCTGTATTCCAGGCACTTTACCTACATTGTGTCCACTCCTCTCAGCAAGGCTGTGAGGTGGGAGTTATTATCTTTGCTTTTCAGACAAGGATAATGATGTTCAGGGAGATGATGCTACTTGTCTGAAGTCACCTCTTCAATGGTAGTGGAGCTGATATTTGAACATAGGTCTCTCTGATGACTTCAGTCTCTGCTCTGGCAGGGCTTTGTGGGACAGGTGGCCTTTGCCCTGGGCTCTAAAAGCAAAGTAGACTTGGTCAACTAATCTTCAACAAAGCAGGAAAGAATATTCAATGGAAAAAAGAGAGCCTCTCCAACAAATGGTGTTGGGAAAATTGGACAGCCACATGCACAAGAATGAGACTGAACCATTTCCTTATACTACACACAAAAACAGACTCAAAATGGATGAAAGACCTCAATGTGAGATAGGAATCTATCAAAATCCTGGAGGAGAACACAGGCAGCAATCTCTTTGACCTCAGCTGCAGGAACTTCTTGCTAGGCATGTCTCCAAATGCAAGGGAAGCAAGGGTAAAAATGAACTATAAGGACTTCATCAGGATAAAAAGCTTTTGCACAGCAAAGGAAACAGTCAACAAAACTAAAAGGCAACCTACAGAATGGGAGAAGATATTTGTAAATAACATAGCAGATAAAGGGCTAGTATCCAAGATCTATAAAGAACTCATCAAACTCAACACCCAAAAATCCAGTCAAGAAATGGGCAGAAGATATGAACAGACATTTCCACAAAGAAGACATACAAATGGCCAACAGACACATGAAAAAGTGCTCCACATCACTCATCATCAGGGAAACACAAATCAAAAATACAATGAGATACCACTTCACACCCGTCAGAATGGCTAAAATTAACAAGTCAGGAAACAACAGATGTTGGCGAGGATTCGGAGAAAGGGGAACGCTCTTACACTTTGGTGGGAATGCAAGCTGGTGCAGCCGCTCTGGAAAACAGTGTGGAGGTTCCTCAAAATAGTTAAAAGTAGAGCTACGTTCTGATCCAACAATTACACTACCAGATATTTATCCAAAGGATACAAACATAGTGATCTGAAGGGGCACATGCACCTAAACCCCAAAGTTTGTAGCAGCAATGTCCACAATAACCAAAATACGGAAAGAGCCCAGATGTCCACTGACAGGAGGATAAAGAAGATGTGGTATATATATATATATATATATACACACACACACACACACGCACACAATGGAGCATTATTCGGCCATCAAAAAAATGAAATCTTGCCATTTGAAACGACATGGATGGAGATAGAGGGTACTATGCTAAATGAAATAAGTCAGTCAGATAAAGACAAATACCATATGATTTCACCCATATGTGGAATTTAAGAAACAGGACAGTTGAACATAGGGGAAGGGAAGGAAAAAAAATAAGATGAAAATTGGGAGGCAAACCATAGGAGACGTTGAAATCTACGAAACAAACTGAAAGTTGCTGGAGGGGAGGTAGGTGGAGGGATGGGATAATTGAGTGAGGGGCATTTAGGAGGGCACTTGATATAATGAGCCCTCGGTATTATATGCAAGTGATGAATCACTAAATTCTACCCCTGAAACTAATAACACACTATATGTTAACTAAATTGAATTTAAGTAAAGAATTTTTTAATAAATTAAAAAAAAATAAAAGCTAGGTAGACTTTAGACATGTAGGGAGAAGATTGCAACGAGGAAGGGAACACAGGATATTTCAGGTGACAGGAACAGAATGGGACGGGGGATATTTGGGGGTCTCTGGATTTAAAAACAGAGACAACTTTGGTGTTTTCAAAAAATAGAGTACATAGGAGTAGCTGGAATAAGTACTTTAGTACTCCCCAGTACTGGGGAGTAGCTGGAGCTAAGTCTGAAAAGGACAGTTAGGACCAGTTCGTGAAAAAGAGCCTTAAATGCCAGGCTAAGGCAGGGAGTCAGGAGCAGCTCCCTCCCCTTGTATCCAAAGAGCTTCCAAGTTTGTGACTTCAGTGAGGAGGGTTAGAGGAGAAACCAACAGCACAGAAGAAAATGGCTTCTTGGATCACATCTAACCAAGCAATTGTAGCAGCCTTTTGGAGGAAAAAATAAATAACTAACACCTGCCAGGCTTTGGTTGATAATGTCTACAAGGGAGTTTTGGAAACAGACAGGCTGGTGGATCAAAATGTAATGCTCACCACTTAAATAGCTTTATTCTTCAACAGCTACACTAAGTCCCTAAGCCTCCCAGCACAAGGGAGGAGGTAACAGTCATCTCTATTCCTTGAAGAAGACAGACAACCCAGTCTGTGGGCACCTGGGGCCCCAGCTCAGACTCTGAGGGTAATAGGGGACCCCATCCCTGGGGGTGGCTCTGGAGGGATTCAAGAGGGCAGAGGGGCTGCTGGGTGGGGAGGGTGTTCTCTTAGATCTTGGGCCCAGCACCAAATCCACCTTAATGCTGATGCTGGGTCCTGAAAGGGACTATTTGGAGACCTACTGGAGACTGACGAATGGATCTCATGAGGTCTTAATTGCCCACCACTCTCAACTCCTTTTTGGCCTGTCGCTTGCTTTGCACTCGTCATCTGCCATATGACACAACTACTACTGCAGGGTCTCACCATGTGAACACTGTTGAAAAGGCCAGCCTTCTGTCCCCAGCCCATCCTCAACACCCCGCAACCCACCTGCAAGGCATTATATGCCTACTGGCCTCTTCTGGGAGCCAGAGAGAACAAGGGAATTGTAGCCATAAAACTGGACTCCAAATAGAACCTTCTAAAAGTCCAAAACAGAGAAACAGCAACCCTCCACAGGGGGTGTCCTCATGTTTCTTATCTTGAAGACCACTTCTCTTTCCCTTCTCAGAAACAAGAACCCCTCTGTCAGTCCTTTACCAGAGGAGCCTCCACTTTTCCATTTAGGAAAAGCTCAACCCTTATCACAGAGATGGGACTAACCCAAAGTCAAGGTGACCCATAGTACACAGTAACACTCTAGCAGTATCCCTCCCAAAGTCTGAGTCTTAGATAACCACACAGGGCCCCAGCAGAACAACACAGGGGACAGGAGGAGAGGGAAGGGCTTGGGCACTCAAAGGACAATGCTCATCAATGTGTCTCCATCAGTATGGAATAAGCCTACTCATTCTTCCCACACATGAGTACATGTATGCATGTCCGTGCACACACACACACACACACACACACACTCACAATATTTCAAAGCTAAACAATAATTCTCAAAGCCAGCATAGGATCTAGACTACTAGAAGAAAAACATTTTCCTAAATCTACATAATCTGCATCGATTCCTCTGTCCACATGAAGATCCATCTTATATTATTAGGCAAATAGTATCATGTCCCCTTTTTTGCTCAAGCCAGTTGGAATTTTCCATCACTTGAAATTACAAGAGTCCTGACCAATGAATGCATCTCACCTTATTGTATTGGTTAAAAAGCTTTCTGCTGCAAATAACAAAAACGCATTATTTCGCAAAACAAAGTGTAGATGTGGGATAACCTCTAGGGTGCATTGACTCAGGTTTAATGGTGTTTTCAAGGTTCTTTCAAGCTCCCCACTCTGCCTAGAAAGGAGATGACCAGAGTGATTTCAGTTATCACATCCATATGAAATATCCGCATGACATCAACCTGAGAAAATAGAAGGACCAGCTTTTACTACAGCTCTTCCTCAGGGACAAGGCAAGGAAACTTTCTCCTGAAGTCTCCAGCAGGTATCTCCCGGGGCTTCATTGGCCAAACCTGGGTCTCATGTCTACCCTCAACCCATGGATTAGGACAGAGACAATGGCAAGCAAAATGGGATTTTCCTTAGACCAATCATACTCATCTTTAAAGCCGAGGGTGGGTCAGAGTGCTCCAGAAGCAGACAGCTGTGGCTGTGTAATGCAGGGGCTATCCCAATCACATTAGAGTTCTATTAGAAGGAGCAAAAGGGGGCGCCTGGGTGGCTCAGTGGGTTAAAGCCTCTGCCTTCGGCTCAGGTCATGATCTCAGGGTCCTGGGATCAAGCCCCACATCGGGCTCTCTCCTCGGCTGGGAGCCTGCTTCCCTTCCTCTCTCTCTGCCTGCCTCTCTGCCTACTTGTGATCTCTGTCAAATAAATAAATAAAATCTTAAAAAAAAAAAAAGAAGGAGCAAAAGGTGAGAGGCATTAGGCAGGCTGCCAACCATGTGCATTGCACCATATCCAATGGCTATGCTGGCCAAAGCTTTCCTTAAATTTGGGCTACATCAAATCCTTAGGCAGGATATTTTCTCCCTGCAAGGGGGTGGTGGTCAGTGAAGACATGTACATACCTTGTCCAGAACCAGTTTTTAGCCAGGTCTTCCAGTCATTGCTCTTCCAGTTACTCTGAGGAAGGTTCTCCCAGCTGATGTGGGGTTGGGCTGGAGTAAGGTGGGGCTGGAGGCAGGAATGCCAACTGGGAAGTCAGTAAGGCTGTCAGTCTAGGACCTGTGAAACAAGGAGACAGCCCAGCCCTGTAATGCTGGAGCCTGAGTCATGAGCAAGTTCTCAGGGAAAGGCTGAGGACAGGAAGGTGCGCTCACAGAAGGAAGACTCTCAGGGATCTACCAAAGGAGGACATGAGGGCCCTTCCGTGAAGGTAAGGGAGAGAGAGACAAATAAGGGGCAGAGGGAGGAGACCTGCAAAGCATCCCCTTTCCCTTGTTCTGAATGGTACTGGGCATGCTGGAGGGCCAGCCTCCATGTAAGGCCTGCCCCTGGCAGCCTCTCCCTATCAGCTTGGCAGGCATTCCTTGAGTGACTGGAGCAGGGAACCTGGGATTTGCTTCCTGCTGCTGTTGGCCCACCTCCATTCTCAGGCTAACCTTCACTCCCCCAAATACTCTGTGCTCTTTTTTTCTTTTTTTAAATTTTATTATTTGGGGACGCCTGGGTGGCTCAGTTGGTTAAGCAGCTGCCTTCGGCTCAGGTCATGATCCCAGCGTCCTGGGATCGAGTCCCACATCGGGCTCCTTGCTCGGCAGGGAGCCTGCTTCTCCCTCTGCCTCTGCCTGCCACTCTGTCTGCCTGTGCTCGCTCTCTCTCTCTAATAAATAAATAAAAAATCTTTAAAAACAAAACAAAACAAAAATTTTATTATTTGACACAGAGAGAGGAATCACAAGTAGGTAGAGAGGCAGGCAGAGAGAGAAGGAGAAGCAGGCTCCCCACTGAGCAGGCATCCCAATATGGGGCTCGATCCCAGGATCCTGAGATCATGACCTGAGCTGAAGGCAGAGGCTTAACCCACTGAGCTACCCAGGTGCCCCTCTGTGTTCTTTCTTGCCCTCAAGACTTTGTCAACGATGCCCCCTCATCAGAAAGGTGTTTTCCTGCCTACGATGTCCCACTTCATCCTTCAAATGCAGCCTCTGGAGCCCCAGCCGCGTAAGTGATGTCTCCTTCCTTTTACTCCCGCATAGCCGTAGAGCTGTATGCCTTCCCTTGGATTGTAATTCCTATCGATATACCAGTCTGCTCATCTCCCAGAATGAGCTGAGAACACTCCAAGGGCAGGGACCATGTCTTGTCATTTCGGTGACCTCTGCAGTGCCCAGTCAGTGTGGGACCACAGCACCTGCTTAGGAAGAAAGGGCAGGGATGGTGGGAAGGAGGGAGGTTCCTGTTGCCTTCTCCAGAGCTGAGCTGTCCAATATGGTAGCCCTTGCCATAAGTGGCTATCTAAATGTAAAAATTTTAAATTTAGTCCTTTAGTATACTAGCTGCTTTTCAAGGGTTCAATAGCCACATGTAACTAGTGGCTACTGTTCAGACAGTGCAAATAAAGAACAATTCCATCACTGCAGAAAGTTCTAGTACACAGCACTGTTCTAGAGACTCAAAACTATTGCTGCAGCCCTAAGAGGAGCAAACTGCCTGCTACAAAGTCCTTTCTTCTCCCATCCAGCACCCAGCACAAACACAGATACATCCTCCTTTCTCCTCTCTCCTTCGTCTCCATTCCCTTCTCTATCCCCAAGGGTCAGAAGAATACTTCCCAGGGGCCTCAGAGTTCACAAAGCCTTTTTATAGTCTGCATGTCTCTGACCCTTCACTAAATCCTGGGAGGTAAGCAGGACAGAGATTGTAATTCTCGTTTTACAGGAAAGGGAACCACAGCTCAGAGAGGAAAAGACTCTTGCCTGAGGCCACCCAGACAGCACATGTTGGAGCCTAGACTGGACCTCAGGTTAGATTCCAGTCCCTTGTTCTTCCTCCAATGCCATGTCACCTCTCTCTGAGGAGCCATCTAATCCCACCTGCTACCTGATGCACTAATCCCTTCAACAACATTGCTGTCAGGTGCTCATCCAGCTTCTGTTTCAGAGCTCCCTAGGATTTGAACCTCACTGCCATTCACAGAAGCAGCACAATCCACCTGTATAGATAGACCTGCCAGAAAACTCTTTTGCTGATGCTGGGCCCTGTCCTGAGACCTCAGACATCATGTGACGCAGCCACTAACATGCCCTCTGGCACACCAGCTCCAGGTAGCCTGCAGCCTCATACACCTCCAGTTCAGGGGAGCTCAACAATCAGGGGAGCCGTTTCCTTCTTTGGCCTTTAAACAGCAGCCTCCCTCCAGCAGTTCCTCCCCACTGGTTTTCCCTCTGGGGCCTCCACAGACTATACCTGCTCTCGCTACCCCAGGACCAGCCTCAGGGACAAGGACCCATTCTTTTTAGTGTGCTGTTGTTCTGGCTGCAGCCTCAACAGGTCATCAGAGAGAGGACACTCCATCCTATTAGCCCATGACCTCCTGTGGCTTCTCTTTCACATTAGCATATGATCCTCCTTATTCTGTGGACTCCTCAAGAGGCCAAGGTCATGTCAATAATAATGACGACTACCACTGATGATGTGTTCACCATATACCAGCCATCTGGATAAGTGCTCTGCCCACATGTTACCTTCGATACCCTGCAAGGTGACCATTAATATCATTCCCATTTCACAGATGAACAGACTGCGTATACACATGTCTGTCACCTAGGTGAGAGGAGAGCTGCAAGAATCAGGAGGATGGAGGTGACTGGAGACAATGCAGGTTTGGGCCTGGGTCAGTGCCAGGTCACTGGGAGGGTGAAGGAGTTCAGAGGAATATAGAATCTGGCTATCTGCACAGGCGTCAGGGGCAAAAGACTTGGGTTTAAATCACAGCTGCTTACCAGCTGTGTGACATTGAGCAAGTCACTTTGCCTCTCTGAACTTCCATTTCTTCATGTGTCAAATGGAGCTGGTAGTATGGGATACAGAACCTAGGGGCTGCAATGAATAAACAATGGCTGCTTAGCACCTTGTGTTACTCTCCCTGAGTTCTCAGGATTGGGAGCTAATACGAAGATTATCATCAATATTATTACAGAGAGACCATACTCAGTGCTGAAGCAGGTGTAATTCACACTGTCTTCCCACGCTGAGGCTGGTCAGACCCAATAGCTCCCCGCACCCACACGTGGCTTCCAGCAAATACCTGACTTCCAAGATGAGGTTTTTATTTTTTTAATTAAGTAAGCTCTGGGGGTGCCTGGGTGGCTTAGTGGGTTAAAGCCTCTGCCTTCGGCTCAGGTCATGATCTCAGGGTCCTGGGATCGAGCCCCGCATCGGGCTCTCTGCGAGGTAGGGAGCCTGCTTGCCTTCCCTCTCTCTCTGCCTGACTCTCTGCCTACTTGTGATATCTCTCTGTCAAATAAATAAATAAATAAATCTTAAAAAAAAAAATTAAGTAAGCTCTATGTCCAACATGGGGCTTGAACTCACAACCCTAAGGTCAAGAGTTGCATGCTCTACCAACTCAGCCAGCCACGTGCCCCCTGAGATGAGTTTAGACATTCTAACGGAGGTGAAGCATGAGAGGCTATGAGGGCCCCGGGCTGCTCCTGTAGTGAGCCAGGCATCACCCACACTTCTCTCCAGTAAAGGGGGTGGGGAATGGGCAGGAGTTAAAGGGAGGGGGACAATGAGAGATGACAAGGAAAGAGAAGAAACTAAAAATGAAGTCATGTTACTTCTAAAGCAAACATGGTTTTGGCAAGTCGTTTTCCTCTCTAAGCCTCTATCAAATGGGGTAACAACATCTCCTTTGCTGACATGGGGTGCTGTACGTGAGAGCCCCAGCCAGGGCTAGCCCACAGGGGCACTTAGTGAATGTCTACTCCTAAAGATTGGCTGCCAGCTCTGCTGATGAGTTTGGGCCATCATGGCAGCCAACGAAAACTACAACATAATAGCATAATACCGACCTTTTCCTGAATGCCGGCTCTGGGCTACTCTTCACGGCAGCCTTTGAGGGAGGTGTCATTATCCACATTTGCAGAGGAAGAAACTGATAGTTAAGGAGTAAGCAAAGGTGACAGGCCCAAGGGTCACTCAGTAAGCCAAGATGCCGGACTGGCACCCAGGTCTGGCTGAAGCCAAATTTTGGTCCCTGACACCAAGCTGCAGAGCCCCTGGGAACCAGGCCCAGGTGCAGGAGCCTTTGTATGCATCTCCCATCCCAGCCCAGGGCCCACCACCAAAGACAAGGACCACAACTGCTATTCGTGCTGGAGGAGCATGAGACAAGTTCAAGTCCCCTCTCTGCTGCAAAATGACCATGGTCCTAGACTATTCCTTCCCCTCCTGGGCCTCAGTTTCTCCAACTACACAGCAGGGTGCTTGAAGCCAGGACTCTCAACTAACTCCCTGAAATTGTGCAGACAGTAGAAGGAACTCGGAGGAGGAAAAGTATCCTGAATGGGAGCAGTGCAGTGTTCCTCCATCCTTTAATAACCACTAATTAGTTAATCCCCAAAGCAGCAGGGTGAGTTATTCCGTACTATTATTATCCCCAATTTACAAGCAGAAGGTTGAATGAGGGAGGGATTGGCCCCAGGCTCAGAGCAGGGATGGGATCAGGGAAAGGCTGGGAGGTGTACAAATTGCTTCAGAATTGGGGGAGGGGGCAGTAGAGGGACAAGGGAGGCCTCCAGGGGGAGAAACCACATAGGAATGCATTTCTGATCCTTGAGAAGTTGAAGTCCCTTCAGGGCATCTGAGCCAGCTCTCTGCCTGCACAGATGTGCAGACAAGGGCCCAGAGAGGGGGAGAGACTGGCCTAATGTCACACAGCCAGCATAGCAGACCACGAACAGATACTGCCATGGGTTCTCAGCTGAGGCAGCTCTGAAGAAAGGGGTGGGGAGCTCCCTCTGTGGCCCTCGCTGAATTCCTAGAGAAAGCAGCTAGCAGTAAACCCCTAGGGATTATGTGTGTACTAATGGCCTGTGACAAAGGCAGCAGGATAAGCTCCCGGCTCCACAGACTAAACAAGGTACAAGAAGCCAAGTCAAACAAAAGCCAAGGTTTTATGCTGGCCTGGCTGGTGGCTAGAAACAGCCCAGCCTCTTGGGAGGCCAGGCCCTGTGCCACCACCCAGAATCTCCTCTGGTGGCCTTTTTCTCTTTGCCATTGAGGACCAGACAGAAGTATGTCCGCAACATGTGACCACCCTTGTTTGTAGCACAGAATACACTTTCATCACATTACCCAAGAGATGAAGAAACTGAAGGTCAGAGCCCTCAGGAAGGAAGAGACACATCCCAAGTTACACAGCAAGTCGGGCAGGGGGCTGGGATCCAAGGCCTCCTGACCCCTCCTCAGCCTCCCAGATTCGTCTGTGAATTAGTGGCGTGGCGAGTGACCTATGAACACAGGGACAGAGGTAAATGCAATATGCCAGTTTCTATCCAAAGTATGGTCCTACCTGACTTCTCACTGGAGTCCATGAGCACAGGCCCAGGTTCAAGTTCTGTTCCTGCCCCCTTCTAGAAACCACAGCTTTGGCAAATTACTTCACCACTCTGAGCCTCATTTTGCTTATCTCAGAAACAGGAGAAATAATGGTACCCCCTCCCCGAGTTGCTGGGATGATTAAATGAGTGAGGAATGGATACAGAGCATTTGCTCCATGCCTGACATACTGTGAGCACTCAACTACTGTCATTACTATTAGCAGCTCTGGCACCAGTCTGCTGGATGGCTGGGGCAGGGCCCTCCACCTCCCGAGCCTCTCCTTCTTCTCTCTCAAATGGCATGTCACAAAGATTTCTTCTAACTCCAGGGCTCTGTGGTCTCTACCACCAGCTTTTCCCAACCCACGTGAATCTATGGACTGCAGAGTCAGGAAAGTGGGCTGGGAGACTCCACTTCCCTATTTCCCGTTCGAGGCCAGACTGCTAGTCCTGCCCTGGGCTCCGCACATCTGCTCCCAGGTGTTCTGGGTGTGAGTCCCCGCAGCAGATGGTCTGTCCATTGTCTGAGCAGCTGCGGAGTCACGCTTAGCGATGCCCCCCAAATGTTTGTAAATAATTACAAATTATGAGACCTTGAGCCTTGGAGAGAGTTGGGAGGTTAAGGCTGAGGAAGAGGGTCAGGAATATTTGGGGGCTGCACAGGAAAACATCACATCCGTCTTCCCTGGGAGGGCGGCCCTAAAATGGAAGGAGACAAATCTTCCCCGCCTTATTTCTGGCCAAAACCACCAGAGACAGGCATCCTCCTACCTCTGGGGGACTCAGGAGTCAGTCTCAATCAATCCCCTCAGACATGTGTCAAAAGGGGCCCTCTTCACAGTCCTAATTGCATGGGGATTGTTCCGGTTGTTTCTGAATGTAGCTTCCTTTCCACATTATAGAGCTCACTTCTGCAAAATGAGAATGATTTGACTTCAGCCTGGGGCCATTTCTCATCCTTCCCTTTTGGTTTCCAACAGGAGCAAGAAGAGATCTGCCTCACAAGGATTAAAGCGATACTGTTCTCTACCAGCTAGGGAGGTGGCAACGGGACATGTGAGCAGATTACATACCTGCCCCTGCTTACCTGTCTGTGTGTCAAGTTTAAGCCCCTGGAGGGTTTGTGTAACACCATTTAGGAGTCTTGAAAAAGTGAGACCCTGTTTGTGGGATTACAGGGTGTGGAGACATTCTCGACTTTCACACTGATGCTTCGGATGGCTGCCAGCCCCACTCAGTCCTGCCAGTTGCCGAGTCCTGATTTGCAAAGAGATGATTTCTTCTAGTGTGTTAGAAGTGAGTCACATCCCAGGAGTCAGACCCCATGCCCCTTATCTTTACAGCACACTCTGCCATTGGCCAGTCTGGACTCAAAATAACGTTTCCAGATACAAACGCAGTTGGGAAAAAGATGACTGCGTTAAAGGCTCCGCTCTTTTGGGTGTTTGTTGTGTATCTTAAGCTGATCATCTCCCCTCTCTGGTAATCTGTTCCAAAACCCCGGCAACCTACAGCCACAGCTGTTGTTCAGATTTAGATAAAGGCGCTTTTTGAAACGTCTATTGTGGCACATATATACAATATACAAGTGTATATTGTGGCTTATCACTGTCAAATCTTATGGAATGATTTGACTCTTTAAACTATATATAATTATATATATACACACATATATGTAATGTATAACTTTGATAAAAATAAAAACTTTTAAAAATGATGTGTTAAGTATTTTACAGTTTAGATGAAGTATTTGAGAATAATTAGAGAAAAGTACATAGAAAACTAATCAAAGCAATATTTCCAGGAAAACCAAAAAGTACAAGAAGAAAAACACAGTATTTTACTTGACTTAGCATTAAGCAATATTTACGCAGTCATACCAATGAAAACACTGAATACTGACTAAAGCAAACATTGTGATAGCATAGTGAGGGATGAAGGCAGGGAAAGCTGGAAGAGGTTAGGTAAGGGGGCTACACCCTCTTGTAGAAAAATAAGGAATCAATAGATAATGGCTAAGATCCATAAATCAAGAAATAACAATTTAAGCATATCAATTAGAAATGTATAAAAGGCAGAAGAAACAGCTAAAGGAATGGAAATCAGTTGTCTGGAGGAAGCAGCCTTGTCCAATGAGAAAGGATGAGGAAGATGGTTATTTTTCATTATAAATAAGACTTTTCAATCAAAGAAAGACAATTATATGATTTCTCTGATATGAAGAATTTGAGAGGCAGGGCGGGGGTCCTGGGGGGGGAAGGGAGGGAAAAAATGAAAAAAGATGGGATTGGGAGGGAGACAAACTGTAAGAGACCCTTAATCTCAGAAAACAAACTGAGGGTTGCTGGGGAGTCAGGGGGGAGGGAGAGGGTGGCTGGGTGATGGACGTTGGGGAGGGTATGTGCTATGGGGAGCGCTGTGAATTGTATAAAACTGATGATTCACAGACCCATATCCCTGTGGCTAATAATACATTATATGTTAATAAATAAATAAATAAGAAAGACTTTTAGTAATATTGGACTTTTCAAGTTATGCACATATATCTTTAGATTAAAATGAAAATTAAGTTAAAAAAATAAAACTAGAAGCAAGTGACAGCTCTAAGAAGACTGATTTAGGTTCCAGATAAAAAAAGAATTTTCTAATACCTAGATCTATCCAAAAGTGGAATTGGCTGCCCCTATGGACAGTGAGTTCCCTGTCATCCAAAGTATTAAGCAGAAAGTATATGTCCATTTGTCAGAAGTAAGGTAGAGGATTCAGCTTTGGTTGGGAAATTTGACTAAATAAGCTTAAGGATCCCTTTCAACTCTAAGATCCTCTTCAATTCTACGCATCTTCGTAAGCTGGGATGTTACTGTCATTTATCTCCTAAGTAATTCAGTTATCTGTGCATTTAATAAGCATCTGCTTAGGGGCACCTGGGTGGCTCAGTGGCTTAAGCCTCTGCCTTCAGCTCAGCTCATGATCTCAGAGTCCTGGGATTGAGCCCCACATCGGGCTCTCTGCTCAGCAGGGAGCTTGCTTCCCCTCTCTCCCTGCCTACCTCTTTGCCCTACTTATGACCTCTGTCTGTCAAATAAATAAATAAAGTATTTAAAAAAATAAATAAGCATCTGCTTAGTGCTATTTTGTTTCTGGGGCTTCACCAGGTCTTGGGGTGCAGATAGAAGGGCCAAGATAAATATGACATAGTATCTGTCTACAAGAATCATTGAAGGTCAGTGCTAGAAATCTCAGTGTTGTCTGATCCAACCTCTCATTA
>RCUC01120456.1:0-23930 GCA_003697995.1 Taxidea taxus jeffersonii
GACAGAACTCCTGCCCTCTCAGAGACCACAGGGAAAAGGAGGGAAGGGAGGGGGTCCAGGGCCTAGGCTAGATGAGGAGGTCTCCCTGTCCCGGGGGGCTCCAGTGGTCAGACAAAACCTTCATAGGGATTTCTTCCTGATTTCAGGATGCAGAACGCACTGAATACTTAACAGTATATTTTTGCCCTTTTTGAAGTATTTTAGTCTTAAAAAGTCTTTTTAATTACTGAAATTGTTGTAGACGGACATTGTTGTCTTCCAAATGTGTTCTTTTTTCCATGACAGTGACTAGTGATTTTAGATGCTTACACATGTTTACATGAGGATTTCATCTCTTCTGCACTAATGGCTAAAACATAATTACGAACTGTGCTTGTTAACCAAATAGAGATATTCCATGAGACAACGATTCCTAATATGGAGGTGTCCTTGGGCCAGGGCCCGCTTATCCTCGATCTCATCTCCTCCTCCCGACACAGAGGTGCCTTCATTAGCAGAGGAAAGAAAGAGGTCTTTGTGATGATGTCATTCCCAGACCACCCTAAACAGACAATAAAACTGAATTTGATAGAAGCCTGGTGAAATAAGAGCTCGCAAATTACAGAATACCAGAATTGCAAGGGCCCTGAGAGGTTACGTAGCCTAATCCGCTGATGTGAGAAATGGGCAGAGAGGAAGAAGCCTAAGATTACACAACCCGTTAGTGAGGGGACTATTTTCACCAAGGTAAATATGGGGAAACTCATCTCATGGAAACTCCAGTATCATCATGTATTAAATATTACACCGGGCAGGGGGGCTACAGGAGGAGGGCCCTCAGTATGGCCTGTGACATGCACAACCACAGAGGGCTACAAGGCAACATGGCCAGTGCCACAACAGAGCCACAGACAAGGGGGCATGGGACTACAGAGAAGGAAGCACCTCACTTCCCCGGGGAGCTGAGGAAGGCATTCAGCAGAAGGGGCTATCTGAACTGGGTTTTAGTGACTGAATAGGAGTTTGTTGTGTAAGGAAAGGAAGAAGGTCATTCCAGGAATATGGAAGAGCACAAAAAGAAGTTAACACATGTGAAAGGATGTGATGTGTTTGGGGAATAGAGTGGTTGGGTACGGCTAAAAATGGAGGCTTCCTGAAAGGGAAACAGAGGCAAGATCAGAAGGGGTGACTAAGGAGCAGCTGGGGAGGTCTTGAACGTCCCGAGGGGGCATGATCTTGGCAATAACAAACAACAACAGTATATTGGCCAAAGGATGAAGGTGGGTTGAACCGAAAAGGACCAGAGACAGGGAGACCAATGGGGTGGATATTGCAACATTTCAGGTGGAAAATAAAAATGGTAAAATTAAAAAAGAAAGAAAGGAAGGAAGGAAGAAAGAAAGAAAGAATCTCAAAGAAACCAAATAGCACTTCTGGGGCTGGACCCAAGGCAGGAAGTGGGGTGGGGTGGGGGACCCCTGGCCCGGGGCCGTAGCTTCAAGTTTTAAAAGGACTAAAAAAGAACATTTTGTGACACATGAAAATCACATGAAATTCAAATGTCAGAGTCCAGCTGGAGCACAGCCACACATGCTCCTTCACCTCCCGTCTCTGGTAACAAGGGAGGAACCCAGGACAGGCTGGAGGTGGGGGCGGGGGTGGGGGGGGCAGCGAGGTCTGCAATATTTGCTATTTGCCCTTTAAAAGGAGGTTGCCGAGAGGAAGGGAGCCCATGGCTTCGGGCACCTGGTGGGATGGTGGAAAGACAGAAGCAGACTAGGACAAGTGGCATGGGTAATAGTGTCCTCAAGGGCATGTGGTGTTGGAGGGTCCCGTGAGAGACCCAGGAGATGGGGGAGAGTGGTGTTTGCCCTACAGCTGAAAGATGTGGACTTCAGATGTGGATTTGAGAAGCATCAATGGGCAGATAGTCGTTGAAGCCCTGGGAGTCAGTGAGATAATCAATGGAAGAGGAAAAAAAAGAATACCCCAAAACAGAGAACAAAGCTGGGGAAGTCAGAGCCCCAGGAAATGGTGAGGGAGTAAACAGGCGCGAAAAACTTGAGGAGTCCAAGAAAGACTAGTCAGAGACACGGGGAACAATTTCAGTGCAAATAAGGTCAAGAGAGATGTTTTGAGGAAAAGGGATGAAGAAATGTCAACTGCCACCAAAAGCCCAAGTGGAATGACGATGGAAAAAGAGACTGTGGGTCCTGGGAGCCCTCAGCCCGTGAAGCTTGCACTGTGGGAACAGGCGGATGCCCTCCCTCTTTCCTCCATCCCACGGCCACTCCTGTTCAGCCTCTCTCCATGGGTCCTCAATGTTCAAAAGCCTCAGGGCCCAGGCCCTGGGCCTCTTCTACTTCCTAGCCCAGACTCCACCACTCCCCACCCCCAGCCCGGCTCCCGGAACTAACTGTGAATTCAGCATGGCTGCTGTGAAGTCCAGCAGGCCCCTCTCTTCAACAGGCCTCACCCTCTTTCTCCCCAAACCAGCTCCTCCTGCGACTGCTCCAGCTCAGTGACGGTCAGCTCTCTCTCTCCACTGTTCAAATCTGAATCCCTGGAGTCATCTCAATTCTCCTCTCATCTTCCATCCAACCACTCAGTAAATCCTCCCCACTGCACATCTTCAAACTACACTCAGGATTCAATGCCCACCTCCCCACTCCAGGCCCCCACCACTCTCCCCCAACTCCTAGCTCATGCCCCTGCTTCCACCTCAGCCCCCATGGTCACGCAGCACCGCACCAGAGCAATCCTACTGAAACACAAGTGCAGTCATGTTATTCCTCTATGCAACCCCCCTGAAACTTTCCCATCTCACTGAGTAAAGCCTCCAGGCATACGATGGCCTCCAGGGCCCTACACAACCTGCCCCTACCCTCCGTCTAACCCCTAAGACCTCACCACCTTCCACAACTGTCCTCACAATCTCCTCCAGTCACAGTGACCTCCTCATTGGCCCTCCACATATCAGATCCACTCCTGCCTCAGGACCTTTGCATTTGCCGTCCCCTCTGTCTGCAGTGCTCTTCTCCAAGACATACACATGACTCTCTCCCTCTCCTCCCTCAGATCTTTCAGAAATCCCCTTCCCACAGAGGTCTTTTCTAGCCATCCCATTTTACAGTGCCAACCATCTCTCAACCAACACTCCGTGTTCCTTTGTCCTGCTTTATTTTGCTCTAAAGCCTGGCCACTACTCTAATACAACACACACAATCTACCAATTGATCTGTCTCCACTACTAGAATGTAAGCTCCATGAGGGCAGAGAATTTTGTCTGATTTTTTGTTTTTTTGTTTTTCTGGGCCATATCCCAGCACAATGCTTGGTCTACGGTAGGCACTCAGGAAATGATTACTGGAAGAATGAGGCTAGTGGGTCAAGAAGTGACTAGGAGATAAGCGAGGGAAAGCCATTAAGGCAACTCTTTCAAGACCTGCGGTCAAGTAGCTTGAGAAGAAACCAGTGTCAGGAGATCTTCAAATAGGAAAGACTCAAGCATATTTACAGAATGTTAGGGGGCATGGAAGAGCGGCATGGAAGAGACTGAGGATATGAAAGCAAAGGAATCTGGCTAAGCCAAGTCTGGGAGGGGGCAGAAATGAATGGCCTCACCAACAAGGGGACAAGGGACCTCTCTGGAAGGGACTAAGGCGAGCAAAGAGCATGAGAGGAGGTGTAGATCTGGGGGAGCAAAGGGAAAATGAACACATTCATACTTAGGCCTCAGTTTTCTATTTCAAGGTGTGGGGAAGAGCTTGGGGGGTGAGGGTTTGAGGCAGCACTTTGGAAAATGAGAACACACACGGATTCAGGAAAAAGAGAATTGCTCAGTAGGGCTCAGGGTTCCCCCCACTCCTGAAACCATTAATATGTTGCAAAGTTTGGGGAATCTTCCCCAGTTACACTGGAAGGCCAATGAGAACCATGGTGGTAAGTCCCAGTGTTACTTTAAAATTATTAAGTTAAAGCCCTTATTGGATACTTTGGGCACCAGACAACATGTCAAACTCTAAGGTAAGTGATAGGAATAATCATCGCTGCCGACCCAGCTGAGGGCACTTCCAACTGGCAAATACAGTTCCAGATGGTGTCCCTGGAAAGAGCAAGTCTTGAGGACAGATCTGGAGAAAGATGAAAGGTGACCCTTTGGGGCAAAGGACTCTGAAAGGCTAGACTAAGGACCTACACCACAGGGCTGCGTATAGCATAAAGAAGGTTGGAACCACAAAAGAGAAGATCCACAGAACAAAAGCCACTTAATTACAACTCCTGAAAATGGGCCCAGATATGCTAAAATGCTGAAATAGGGGGCGCCTGGGTGGCTCAGTTGGTTAAGCATCTGACTCTGGATTTCGGCTCTAGTCGAGAGCTCTTGGTGCTGTAATCTGGCCCCACCTGGGGCTCTGCAGTCAGCGCGAGTCGCCTCGAGAGTCTCTCCCTCTGTCCTTCTCCCTGCTTGTGCACAAATGCTCACACTTGCCGCTCTCTCTCTAATGGATAAACAAAATCTTCTAAAAAATGCTGAAATACGACATTATGGACACAGGAGTATTTGATGTACAAGGAAAGATCCCTAATTTCCAAAGGGACCAAAGCAGGGTTATAAGAACTTCATAGTCATGAGCTCCTAGGCTAACTGCAGAACCTGTAGAATCTTCTGGAGTTCATAACAAAAAGACTATTCCAAATTTTAAAGACAATGTCAAATTGAGCTATCGATTTTAATAGCTACCATTCATTATTCATACCATGCTATGCATATTACATGCTTTATTCCCATTTTATAGATGAAGAAACAGAGGCTTCGAGAGATAAGGAAGTTGTCCTAAGTCATACCAGTAAATAAAGGGTTGGACCAGAAATCAAATCCAAAGGTGTCTGGTCCCAAAAACCATGCTTTTAACCTCTATTTTTTTCTTTCTAAAGTTATTATTTTCTTATTGAAAACACAGGAGTGATGACTACTTTTAATGCATTCTAGACTTATAAGTCATTCAATGATGACATATCATAAGTCATTCTATGATGTATGTAGTAGGCATTTATAAAAAGATATATTTTTCTATTACTGACTGAATATTCTTATATGTATTATGTCTTTCCAATCTTGGTGTCCTTACAGGGGGACACAACAGGTGTCAAGTGAAAGAATGGCAGTCCCTGGGCCCAGGAGAACTCAATGCTCAAGGTCACACAAGTGACCTTGAGGAATCTCGTTCTAGAACACTAGGAGGGGAGAAGTAGGAGAAAGCTGTTTCTGCAAAGCACAGAGCTGTGAGTTTTTGCAGGATCCTGAGCAAGATCTAGGCTTACTCTTACTGAAGTGATGGGTACTGGGCCCTTGACCGAGAAAGCACAGATCACTGAGACCCAGCACACACACACACCAAGAGCCAGTCATTTCAGACCAACCCAGCCGCCTTCTTTGGGCTCACAGAACTACCACCCACAGCGTCGAGCAGTTGGGACTGAGTGGTGGTGGGCCCCTATAGAAGAAGCAAACTCACCATCTGTATCACCTGGATTAGTTAACAGGCTGAATGACAAGAGTCAGGACTTAACAGTTAAGGATAGCAAGGACAGTAAGATTTGCACCTGGTTTCAAAAACCCAACAGAGGGACGCCTGGGTGGCTCAGTTGGTTGAGCGGCTGCCTTCGGCTCAGGTCATGATCCCAGCGTCCTGGGGTCGAGTCCCACATCGGGCTCCTTGCTCGGCGGGGAGCCTGCTTCTCCCTCTGCCTCTGCCTGCCATTCTGTCTGCCTGTGCTCGCTCCCACTCTCTCTCTGATAAATAAATAAAATCTTTAAAAAAAAACAAACAAAAAACCCAACAGAGTAAAGCTGAGACAGGGAAGGGAACGGTCCAGGAGCCACAAACATGAAAATGTTTTTAAGTAAGCTGGTAGCCAGCTCAATGAGAGCTAACAGTGTGATGTAGGCGACAGAATAAGGAGAAGCAGCCTTGGCTGTAATACTAGAATCTGGTGTCTGGGCTAGAACAAAGGGGGGCCAGCTCCGTTCTAACCTGGGTGGGCTGACAAGACTATGACGCTATGATGTGGGTTCTGGGCAGCTCACTTTGGAAGGCTCTGCTGGTTATCTTCGCTTCCCGCTCCCCACTATGATCGCTGCACTGCTCTGTGCCCTGAGGGAGCTGACCCCTACAGGGGTCCACGTTCCTTCCCCCTGGGTCCAGCCAATAGGAAGCAGCCGCAAGAGAGTCAAGGGCAAGGAGAGAGAAGACACAGTATCTCCTGCCACTGTCTCCCCATTCCACCTTCCCATTACTGCGAGCCACTGTGTCTCTCCACAGCTACAGTTCCCATCAGGCACCCTCCCCCTTCCATAGTTCCAGCTCTCTGTGGGTTCCCTTTGGCTCCTCTTGTTCCTTCAGGTCTCGAGGTGGTAGGAGGTCCCTTTTGGTCTGTTGCTAGGCCCTAGGTTCCTTACCATCCCTTCTGGCTTTGCTTACCCCTACCCTCACCTCTGAAAATGGAGCCTTCATGACAGTATTTTCCAAATCCCAACTGAGCTGACCTTGTTTCTTGCAGGGCTCCCAAATGAAACTGAAGGGATAGGATGTCAGCAAGCCATAAAATCATGCCTATGAGGACCAACTATAAGAACAGGGGATGTTTGTAGTGGTGAAGGGAAGACTCCAAGAAACAGGCTAATCCACTTGGGGGGAAAAAAGGGAAGGGCTACGGTCAGATTCATTCTTCTGGCTCCAGAGATATTCTCTCTCTCTAGGTAGAGACCAACTCTGTATTTTTACAACAAACTTCTCTAAAGAGTTAGCAAAGGTGGGCTGAGCACACCCGGTAGGTCATGACCTTCAGAAACCTTGACCTGTTTAGTCCCAGCTAGAGAGCCTATAGCAGGAAAAAGTTAGAAGGGTAATTAAGGGCTTTCCAAGCCAGGATTTCATGATTAGCTACCAGCTAAATACTACTCAGACAGTGGTTTACCAAAATAACCAAACCAGGAAAAACATGTTGGAGCTGCGTTTCGCTGCTTCTCACTCCTTTGTGTTAAGCTGGATAACTCTCAGCACGGAAGCTCTTTTTACGCTAGGAGGTAACTCAGAAACATGGAACTCACTTTACATCGCAGTATCACAGCCTTCAAAAGCATTATTCCCAAACCAGCAAGCAGCCTGTGAAAAATTTTAACCAACCAACTTCTATCTACACATCACTAGAGCTTCTTCTGAGCTGTCACTTCATTTTTCAAACCAAAAACCAAGATGTGAACTCCGCCAATGAGACAAATTATTTTACATGCAAATGGTCCTGGAAAAAAAAAACAAACAAACACAAGATCACTTCCATTCACCCTGGTGGGGAAAAGAAAATGATTTTCACAAGACCCCTCGACTCCTGAGTTTACAGAGGGGTCACAGCACGATGCTGAGCGTCTAATCCAGGCTTTCCCCTTGAGTAAGAGTTTGCCACTTTTTACAGGGCCCGGCCGCTAGGAAAGCCACTCATTCATTCAACAAACATTAATAGCGCCCTGCTGCGCCCCGGGGGCGGACACAAGATCCAGAGGCCAACTCTACTTCTGGGGTTCCGTGGGGCCAGGAAACGAGCTGATCTCAAAGGCCAACGAAGGAAACGAGCCTAGAGTGCGGCGCCCAGGAAAGTTTCCGCAGGAACTTGAGGAACGCCAGCCTTCGGGCGCCGAGAGGGCGGGGGCGCGGGCCTCCCCGAGGACGCCGCCTCCGCCTGGGGGCCCCGCCGCCTCCCGCGGCCCCGCGGCTCTCGCCCCCAGCCCAGCGCGGGCGTCTCCGGGCCCCGGGTCGTCGCACCCCAGCGCCGCCGGGCCCTGACGACCAGCGCCCCCCCCCCACCCCGCCCCGGGCCACCCGGAGCTGAGCGGCGGCGACGAGCCGCGGGGCACGCTCAGCCCCAGCCCCGCGTTCCGGGCAGCGCGCGCACAGCGCCTCCACGCGCCCCCACCGTGCCGGGCACCCGCGGCGCGCTCCCGCTCGGCCCCCGAGCCCCGGCCCTCGGCCCCGCCGCGCGCCAGGCCCGGCCGCACTCACCCTCCTTGGCTTTCTTCCTCCGGGCCAGCGTCCCTCCGAGTTTCCCCAAGAAGGAGTCATCTTTCTTCCGGGACGGGGGCGACTTGGGAGTGGGGGACTTAGGGACGGAGGGCGACTTCTGCGGGGACGTGGCCATGGCGGCGGAGCGGGGAGCCGCGCGCGGGCCGGCCGGGACGCGGAGCTGGCGCTGGGCGGGTGCGGCGGGACTGAGGCTGCGGCTTTCCAAACGGAAGCGGAATTATTCCAAGCATTTGAGGCAGCTCACGCTCGCCTTTCCCTTCCCTCTCTCTCTCCCTCGCGCCGCCCTCCGCCCTGGAAGGAGCTGCGCGCTCGGGGCCCTCGGCCATTCGGGCCTGCACCCGCGCCCCTTGGCTGCCCGGAGCGGGGAGGGTACCCCAAATCTGCCCCCTTGCAGGCCGTGCGGCCTCGTCTGTGTGTGTATGTGAGACCCTTCAGCCTGGGAGCGCTCCAGCCTGGAAGCCACATTTTCCCGGGCTCGGCACCCAGCACCGATCCTGGTGCAAATCGGGTGAATGGCTGAAGCGGAGCGACCCTCTGCTCTGTCTCCCAGGGTCCCCGCCGGGCTGCTGGCTGAGGACCTCGCTCTTTCCCCGCATTTCTGCCCGTACGTACAGTTATTAGGCCATGCCTTGTGTCCACGAAAGAGCATGAGTCAGCTCCGGGAAAAGAGAGTGAACCAAAATGTGTTTAGGCATATATCCATGTTGCTACGCTTATCTATGGCGGTCAGCCTCCTCTTCACCCCCATCCCAGGGTGAGAAGTTTGATGTTCGTTAGAGCAGGGCTGAGGCTTCTTCTTACCGGTTTCTGGAAGCCCAATGGCTTGTACAAAGGAGAATCACACAAATGTTGGTGGAAACTGAATGGGAAAGTACGACCATGGGCTCCTGTGAAACAACCCCGCACCCCAAACTTATCCTGGCTGCGTGAAAACAACTGAAAGGCAACCAAACTCATTTGGGAAAACGTAGTGACACGAAACCCCTGATTGAAGGACTCTTGCTAGAAAGGATTAAAAGGCACGGTTTTTTGCCCCCCTGAAGTTTGGGGTTCTCGGGGCTGTCTCTCCCCCTCACACAGCCCCTTGGCAACTGTGTTTCCTCCAAGTAGCTACAGCTGGTTGGCCCTGGGTGACCACCGGCCCCAAAGGGAGCAAATGTTTGACTGGAGAGCAGCCAATCAGATGATCTCAATCCAGAATCAGAGCTAAGTTAGAGACTGCTGTCAGAAGTCGGGCACTTAATGATGATCAGGAAGACTCCATTACTGGAATATTCGTTTTTAGCGGTAGCCAGGGGATCAGCAACGGAAAAAAACCAAGGGAGCAAGGAAGTGGGTTCAAAAAGCCAGGTGGTCTGACTAACAGAAAGCCACGGGGGAGTAGCTGCCTGGACCTGGAATCTCTTCCCAGTGCCCACTGCAGCTCCCCAGAGGGCCAACCCGTGCTTCCTTCCTAGGACGTGTTCCTAAAGCTTTAAATAACACATCCGCCTTCACTCCAGCTAATCAGCAAACTGACAAGCAGTAATTCCTGAGAACAAAAATTTAACACACAAGACCACCAATAGATTCTCAGTGGAGTGTGTGTTCATTTTATCTTTGTGTAAGAGTCATAATCCTACCTTTTGGGGTTTTTTTTTTGGTCTTTTTGGAAAATTATACTTTTTTTTTTTTTAAGATTTTATTTATTTATTTGACAGACAGACCTTAAGTAGGCAAAGAGGCAGGCAGAGAGAGAGGAGGAAGCAGGCTCTGGGATCATGACCTGAGCCAAAGGCAGAGGCTATAACCCACTGAGTCACCCAGGCGCTCCACCCCGCTTTTTTTTAAATTATACTTTAACCGATGCCTCTTAACTAGCAAAAAGCAGGGAGGTCATGCCAACCAACTGCTAAAATTTTCACCTAGGAGCAAGGAAAGATTACGACACCCACCTAATGCCAACCACCACCTTGATAAGTCTTAAGGGGATATGGAGAAGCCAAAATAGACTATGTTTTACATCACTAATAATTCAGGATATTGGATACATAAACGTATCTCCAACATCTGATCTCCAACCCTGTGAACTCCTGTCAGGGAATCAGGAGACACATAGCTCAATATCTATGTGATTGCTGGCAACTCTGCTCACTTATCTGGGTCTCCATTTCTTCATCTACAAAATGAAGTGGAGGAACAGAATAGTGGTTTTCAAACCTGATTGTGCATCACAATTCCTCAGGGAGTTGGTAATAAACATTCACAGGCCCCATCTCTAGAAGTTCTGATTCAAGTACATCTGGGGGCGAAACCAAGGAATAGGTCTTTTTTCACTGGTTGCTGGTATCTGTAAGCAAGGCTTAAGTCCTAAATACGGTGCGATCAAAATTATACATGGAGATCTCTTAAATTTTGCTCCTGCATGCTTTTGCTTTCACAACCCTCTTTGGTAATGTTTATGCATACTAAAGTTTGAAAGCACCCGAGCAAGACTACAAAAGAGGAGCAGTCTTGGTTGTTGAAAGCTGGCTCTCAGGAAATACCAGCAAAATAAGCTGTGGAGAAGACCGAGCTTGAATTTATTGTACACCATGGTAAAGGAGAGCCCTGCCTTGGCCAAGACTGGGTTGCATCTTGGTGTGGGGGAGGGCGAAGTGGTGGATATTGATAAGGTTTTGGAATCTGGTTTAAGGGAGGTCTTTCAATGAGGGGGTGCTTGTTTAATTTTGGCTAACGACCGTACTAGTTTAGGATTGGTAGGTAAAAGGCAACTCTTTTAAAGAGTCTTGAAGAGTAAATAATCTTTCTGATGCTATTGCAAAGTTTAAAGGCTTTATGTTCATTTCAGTAAGGTTTTGGGAGAAGGTCTTGAAAAGCGCGATAACGTTATTTGGGTTTTGTTTGTAAAGATTGTACTTATTTATTTGAGAGAGCAGGGGTGGGAGTGGTGTGGGTGGGAGGCAGAGGGAGAAGAAGGCTCCCCACTAAGCAAGGAGCCCAACATGATGCTCAATCCCAGGACCCTGAGATCATGACCTGAGCCAAAGGCAGGTGCTCACAATAAAGTTATTTGTAACTCCTATCTTTCTGTGGAAGATATTTTGGAATAGTTATGTTGATAAAGACAGTGAAATGGTGAAGTCCCATTAATGTAAACAGAACCTGTATGGGTGTGAATGGTTTCCAGGGTCTACATATTTTGCAGATGTCTTGTTGACAAACATTCCTGCCTGTAAGATAATTATCTCTCTTGAGAGATTCCCATTGGGGTATGAGCAGTGAGTATAAATCAGTGCCCCTCAAAGTGTGGTCCGAAAACCAGTATTGATCTGCAAACGGTTATTGGTCCACAATGATAGAAACACAGAAATTGAGTGTTTAGAAACTTTTATAGGAATTTAGCCATGCAATTCTATATTTGTTTAGCATAATAAGAAAAATTGAGAGCTTCTATTTGGAGTATCTTTTCATTTTATTTTTCTGGTAATTCTTTTTTTTATTGTATTTTCCAAAAATGTTGGTCTGGGTTGGATTGGTCCTTGGCCATAGGTCATTTGGAAAGCACTGTTCCAATTGCTCCAGTGTGCTTACAGAGTTCAGACACTCTTTTCTGATAGTATGTGTTTATAGTCCTTATGGATATGATCTAGTTTCTGCTCAGGAGATTAAATGAGTTAATACACGAGAAGACATCTTACCTAGGGTCTGGCTGGGTAGAATCTAAAAGGTGCTTAATCAAGGACACACACCTCATGCTGTTTTGATAAGATGCATAGAAAACCCTGCACCAGCCCCCTCACTGTATACTGGTATCTATAATAATGGCCCCACTGATGAGCTGCCCCTCTCGTGCTTGGTCATTGGTCTCGTCTTATCCAAGGGTTAATGATAAGAACAGCTCGAAAATGAAATGTGTGTTGCTGTGAGACTCTACTGAATCTCTAGGTCAGTCTCTCCTTGAAATCTAGACTAGACATCCTGCCCTGGGAGAGTGCGAACCCAGGCTCCAGTCCTGGCTCAGTGGCTGGATGACCCTAGATGAATGGCTGTCCTTTCTCTACTTCCATTTCTGTCGCTGGGAAAGTGAGGGCAGTAGTTATTAAAGCTAAAAATGTAACACACCCCTGATGATCCACAATTTCAATCTAGGTTTTATCCAAGAAGAATGAGCACATTTGTACACTCTGATACATCTTCTAGAAAGTTCATGGCAGCACCATTCAAATGCCCATAAAGAGTTGAATCCATAAATAAATTGTGATAGTTGCACAATGGAATGTTATACAGCAAGGATAATGAACAATTTGCAACCACAAGGAGCAACAGAAATGGAGCTCACAATATTGAGTGAAAAAGGATCAGATGCACCAAAAAGAGAATATACTCTATCAATTCTATTCGTATAAAGTTCAAAAACAGACTAATCTCTGATGTTATAAGTCAGGATAATGATGAGCCTTGGGAGGGGTGGTGACCAGAACAGGGCAGTGTGGGTGGGAAGGCATGAGGGGAGGCTATGGTCTGGTAGTGTTCTTTTTCTTGATCTGGGGGCAGGTTGCATGGGGGTATTCACTTTGGAAATTCATGGAGTGTGCACTTAATAATTTCAACAATTTTCTATATGTATATCTTCAATATACAATGATGGCACCGCCTGCCCTTTAGGGTCTCTTTTCTCTCCGTGGTCTCCTTCTCCAACTCCCTGGGTGGCCCACATCACTCAAAATTCCATTGGTCTTAAACCAGATCTCTTCTGTCCCCAGACCTTCCCTTAGGAGTTTCTAGCAGAACATGTGCTGCTCTCTCTCACCCACCCAGCATTGTTCCCATCCTGGTTCTTCCATCTTCCCTCAGTGATTCCCATGGCGGGTGGGGTGTGTAACTTACAAGGCAGTAGCAGGTAATGGTGAAGGTTGGGGGTTCAACTGCCATTCTACAGTCAGGTGTCTGTGCCATTTTGTGCAAATGATGTCATATCCTCAGATTTCTCATCATAATGTGAACAAATGAGCCCTTGCCTCATAAGGTTGTTGGGAGGGTCAAGAGAGTGTAAATAAACTACATCGCTCAGTGCCTAGCAGATAACAAGTCTTAGCTCAATGAAGCGTTGATTATTACATTTCATTGGAGACTCATAGATGATACCATTACCTCCACTTTACAGGTGAGTAACTTAAAACTCGAAGAGTTTAAATAACTTGTTTCAGATCACATAGCCAATAACTATACCATAGCCTTTAGGATCTCTTCACCCAAATCTCTATAAAAACCACAATTTTCAGCTAAGCTGTGGTTCCTCAGAATAAAGACTGTATCTTCCCTAGGTGCAGTCGCATGACTAAACTTTGACCAAAGGGATGCGACCAATTGTGTTACGTGACAGCTTCCAGGAATCCTGACACATAGATGGGGAAGGGGCATTCAGTTTCTCATGTCATCAGACCACATAACATGGGCCAAGCCTCCCACTGAGAACAATTGGAAAACATGGACACTGAGTGTAAAGTGAATCTTCTTGAGAGCACTGGAAAGCTAATAACGCTTACAGGGCCACAGTCTCAGAGAAGAAGGGACCCCAGAGAGGTGAGCCCATCACTTGGGACTACTTCCAACCAGTTTGAGAAGAGACAGCTGGGAAGCTGGGAGGTTGAGCAAGTACAGGTGCCAAGCTCACAGGGATAAGCAGACAAATGCCCAGAGGTCACCAAACCAGGGACCCCCGGGGAACCTCCCCCTGCTCGCTTTAGTTTGGGACTTGAAAAGACTGTCCTTTGGTAGACAAGGAGAAAATAAAGGCGTTTACATTAAAAAGCACAACTGAGAAAAATTGTCAATAGCAGACCCAAAGAAAAAAGTGTATGACATAAAGAAAATCATTCCAGATGGAAGCCTGGTGACACAGGGAGGGGGAAAGCACAAATAAAAAACAAATACATTCAAAAGGATATTAACTAAATAAAATAATATAATGTCTTATAGGGTTAAAAAATATAGAAATCAAATTAAAATACACAGAAGCAAAATCATTTCAATTGGAAAGTGAATAAATGGTGTTAGAGTTCCAATGTCCAGGCACTATCTGGGAAGGAGTAAAGGTAACAATTTATATTGGACTTTGATAAATCAAGCAATCGTGTTGCGGCCTGTAGGGTAATCATGAAAGAACAGTGAAAGAGCAACTGTTACTGGTAAACAATGGAGAGAAAATTGGGAGTCTGCTCCATTCAGACAGATTTCATAAATCGTATTTGTGATCTGTACCTGTCATATTTAAGCAGCTTGTCTTTTGCATTGTTTCTTTTTTCTTTTGCTGTGTTACTTTTTGTTGTAGTTGTATAGATTAAAAGCCCAGAATATAGAGGTAACACAAGCATCTCAAATTAATTTGAGATGCTCAAGTCAGACTGGAAGAGGTTTTCACTGGGGAAAGTTGTACATTTCCCGAACGTGAATACCATCTGTTATGGGTTGAGTTGTGTCCCCTAAAAATATATTGAAACTCTAACCCCAGAACCTCAAAATGTGACCTTATTTGGCAATGGAGTCATTGCAGATGCCCTTAGTTCTATTAAAATAGGATGTCAGGCAAACTGGATGAGAATGGGCTCCCAACCCAGTAAAACCAATGTCCCTGATAGAGGAAAGTTTGAGCACAAACATGCACAGAAGAAAGATGACGTGAAGACACACAGAAGAGAGACAGCCACTGAGATTATGCTGCCATAAGCCAGGGGATGCTTGGGGAGGCTTACAAGGAAACATTGCAGGGAACACACCTTCATTTTGGACTTTTAGCCTTGAGAACCGTAAGAGATTACATTTCTGTTATGTTAAGCCATCCAGCTTGTGGTCCTTTGTTATGGCTACCTACCAAAATAATACACCGTCTAAGGGACAAAGGTCCCTTAGATCATGAAGAGGGTTCTACAAAGGATCTGGATCTTAATTAATAATCAGAGTTGTCTGACTACATCAAAGCGGCGGGGGCTGGTTACAGTGGCGGGGGGTGGGAGGGTTGTCAGGGGTGCTGGTGGTGAAGAGAAGCCAGCCAGAGCCTCCTGGGGACTTCTTTGATCACGGAAAGCGAAGAGAGAGAGCTCTTCAGATGAAAAGAATGTGTGAGAGATAAAATGGCTCTGGAGTGGCACTCTTAAGTGAAAACTCTTAAGGGAGTGTGCCTCTTGGGAACTCTGGGGTATTAGCAGTGGCCTCTGAAGGCCAGGCTGCCAGCGAGCGCATCCTTCAAGAGCGAGGCTTGCATGGGCTAAGGCAGCAAGATGGCAGGGTGGGGGTGGCTGAGTGAGGAAAGCCCTCAGGGCAGGGAAAGTTGAAAGACCTAGGCCTTGGTTTGTGACACGGGGACCTGAGGGTGGGGTGTCGTCAAGGATCACACAGGATGATGCCATTCAAATGGCCGGTGGTCTAGCCATGGCAGAATGTTTCCCAAGATCTTTGAGACAGGTGACCTGCTTACCTATCCTTTAAGAGTCCAATAATGAACTGTAGACATTAGTGGGGGATTCATCACCTGAGCAGGGTAGCTGAGGGCCAACTACATTCACAGGCGGAGCTCCAGAATCAGTGGCTGCTACTTGAGTGGTTTAACAGAGGACTGGAGAACACTCTAGAAGAACAGCAGCAGGGACAGAGCTTTTAAGCAGAGACAGGAGCAGTGATCAGACATTTCAGACACAGCTAGACAAGAATTCCTGGAGTCCCAGTGATTCTGTTTGTCACAGGCCACGAATATTACTCCCAAGTCTCCCCTACCCTTTCCCATGCAGGTGTGATTGGAGGAGCAAGGTCATGGTTGTCACGGTTGTATTCGGGTGTAATCCACCTTCCTCCCACACCTGCCTCCAGACTCCTGGAGGAACAAGTCTCCACTCCCATCTTTGCTTGGGATGTTTCCTGGTAGGGAGGCAGGTGAGAAATATTATATCTAGCCATGAACTGGAAGCCAGTCACCATGGCCAGATGGTGTTTTCAGGGTGTACTGGAGAAACCGTTGGCCAAAGAGGTCAGCAGAGCCCAGCTCGGAGACAAAGAATCCCAAAAGGGAGGTGACTATGCTATGGGAAGTGCGTCCCTGGCCTAGCTTACAACTTTGACCTCCTCTTGTGGGAACTGCCCCCATTCTTCCCTGTTCTGCTGAGATTTGAGACGTCATTTTCTGCTTCTGCTTTGGGATTAGAAAAGTTAAAGATTCATCATGGCCATTCCAATGACAAAGGCATATTCTGGCCAATTCCCTTTTAAAACTGGAGCCTAGGTACAGCAGACAGACTCTCGCAAGGAACCTGGGAGGAAGGGAGGAAGAGAGGAAGGGTCAGCTGCATTTCACAGATGAAGACATCCAGGCATAATCGAGGTGTCCTGAGAGCAAAGGTGGAACTGGAACTTGATCCCTGAAATAGAGACTCTTAGCTACAGTTACCGTGTTTGGAATGATCACCCTTGTTGGGTTTTGCTTGAGCTATCTTTTCAGATCACACACTTATGGTGTTGGGACTACTATACATAAACACACATGCATTTCTCCCAAAATCTTATGGGATCATTTTCAATTATTCTAGGGATGGGAAAGGAACTAAATTCAGATGTATTCCGACCTATTGCCCCAATAACAGGTTATTTGGTTTCGTTTCACCCGGGACCATGAGTGCTGTTTTCTGGTGACTTCCGTCCTACTCCTCTCTATCTGCATGATCTAAGGGCTTACAAAAACCAGCTGGTCTCTAAGACGCTCCATCTGTCCTCACCTTCTCCCATCCCTTCAGCCCTGTGTTCTTGCTTCCCAACCCTTGGGACCTGGGATTTGATGGTGTCATGCCATGCTTCTCTATTTGGGGCCAAAAGGTGCCCTAGAGGTCCATGGCAGTGTGTCAGGGGCATTTGGTAACCTGGAATAAACAAGATGCATCTTCCTAGAGTATCATGCTTATTGAAAGATTTTTGTGAGGGGTGGTGGAGGTTAGCTAACTTACGTGTTCTAGAAGAGTGTTCTCATGTTAGAGTATAGCTAGGTGCAGGCTGGAAGGAAGCACAAAGCATGCCAAAGGGGTGGCTGGGGCTTCCATGCCCAGTTTCCCCTGAGCAGGGCTAGGCACTGAGCCACTGGGGGAGAGTGATGATGGGAACCAATCTAGGAAAGGAAGGGAAGGAGCAGGTAAACAGCAGGTGCAGGTCTGGGCGAGGACACAGGGTAAGGCTGTATAGCCTGGTGGTTGAGGGCCCAGGTTCTGAAGGCCGACATCTGGGTCTAGCCCTAGTTTCACTCCTTCATACCTGGATGGCCAGGTCAACTGAGCCTCTGTGGCTCAGTCTTATCCCCAGAATGGGCTATCTGAAGGATTTTGCTTCCAAGATTAAATGGAATAATGCACTCACAGAGCTTATTACAGCACCTGGCGGGTGAGGTGAGCTGAATTCACAGTACCCGAACCACAATCAGGGTCTGAGAGCTCCTCAGGGGAGCCCTAACACATTGGTTGGGCTTTTCATTTTTTTAGAAACAAGCTGGGGGAGGGAGTGAGCATGACACTACCACGCATGCCCGGAAAGCCGAGGGCTGGTGAATTGCAGCAAACGGGCCAGCTAAAGGTTGAGAGTCTGTGGCTCTGAGAGCCAGAGGAGGACAGATGAGCCCCAGCATGAGTACAAGAACATTTGCAAAGTGCCATCAAAAGTGTCTGGCCTTAGCTGTTGCTTCCCCTGCCACTCAGTTAGCGCTTGCAAAATAGGGGCTCTTATCTGCAGTTATGTTTACTTTTTGTTAATACTCAATGGGGAAAAAGTAGATCATGGCAACTATTTCATCAGCAGACAAAGCTTTCCAACAATGGGGAAACTCAGTGTAAAATGCTGGGGACTGGCCACTTGGTTAACCTGATGTGGCAATTCTGATGGATCATGCTGCCACATTTCATGAAAATTTGCATCACTGGGATTAAGAACGGTAACAAACAAACTCGGTCTTGAAAGCACGCATTGAAGAAAGAGGCCAGTTCGATGCAGGTGGGAGCATTCCTGCTGAGCGAATGTAATACAAAATCAGGCCAGGCCAAGTGAGAAAGTAAGAGGAACGGGGAGGTGGAACCAGGATTGGCTCCTTATCTCCCCCTCCCCAGCTCTGAGGGTCACTTTCTTTGCTGGAACAACAGACCCAAGGCAATTCACTCCTCTGCCCAATTCAGTACGATCCGCTGGCCAGGTAAGTCCTTCCAGGTGCCCCAGTGGGAATAAAGCATCCAGCTGTTAATTCACAGACTCCCATGTGAAATCAAAGCTTTGCCCCGGTGCTTTCACTTCGAAGAAAGAAATAGAATGGATGCTGCCCTCGGAAGTACCAGACCAAGCCCACATGAAAACCTTGTGATTCCTTTAACAGACAACCATTTATTTTTGGTTCATTTCAGTATTTATAGCAGTGTACATGTAACGCTTTTCAGTCCACATGAATAGTTACCAATGCTTGGAGCAAATTAATCTTTTACAAGCTACTCAGCAGTGAGGTTAGAAGATAAACAGTAGGTGAGATAGTACACGCTCCCCTGTATGTGAACCTTCCTATTACAGTCGAGCTCACCACGTCCAACGACTGCCACTCTCTCTGTTCATGTGGCAGCCCCCGCTGTCCCCTGCCACCTCTGCCCTGCTGAGGCACTTCTCTGATAAGCCACCTGGGTGGGACTTACTGCCATTTTCAGTTTGGAAGGAAAAGCCCGTAAATCTGCTTCCTGGGAGGACAGACATTGCTGAATTGTCATTTGCCTCCAGAATGCAGAAAACATCAATTTCATTGCAGCTCATCAGAGTTGGAAACACCTGCCACTTCCTTTCTCGTTTGCAATTAACATGCTGCATCTCAGCATTGATTGATTCCAGTCAGCCTGACACTGCCTAAGTCAAGGTTTAAAGGAAACGGTACAAGCTGATATTACTTTTCACAGTTGTAGAAACAAACTTATTTTTATTGCCAAAGGAGTGCTGCAGTTGTTGGGGTTTAAAGTCCTTATGCTTGAGACAGATGTGAGTAGATTTGGCTGATGCTTATAATAAAAATAGTTCTTTTTCTTTGTATTTATTTGGGAGTGGTACTTGTTTATCTTTGCATTTATTTGTGGGTGGACTAATATTCTTCCCTCATGCCAGTATCTGCTTGGGGCTGCACGACCCCACAGGCAATCAGAGAACGTTTGTTAAACACATAGATCAACAAACAAATGGTTTGGGAGAGCAAGCTTAAGAACTGCCCTCTCGGTCCATCTTGTGTTAAATCCTTACCTTGCAACCATCATGAGTCCTTTAGTTTAACTTAGAAGCTGTGCAAGACTGCCTCTAACACATGGCCTGAGGCCGGGGCTTTATTGTCTCATCCACAGTCCTGCGTTGTCCAGCTTTGATCACGAGTGCTCTTTTATGGGACAGAAGAAGTTGTTTTCATCATAATCCTTCCTACTCGTATTGCGTTAAAAAAAAAAAAAACCTTCTTTAAAATGTACAGTATTTTACATTGTGAGGGTCTTACAACATTCTTTATTTGTGAATAAGGAATGGAACTATTGAAAATAATTCAACAGCCACATTATTTGTGTCCTTTTGGAAGTGTTCGTTGAAGCTGTTAAGTACCGCCAAGCTGAAAGCCGTCATAAGTAGGAGGCTGTTACAGATGAGGTTTATGTTCCAACTTGGCCAGATGAGACTCAGCTTTAAACTACAGAACAGTCTGCGGAAGAGAACGTGAACAAATTGCTTCTCTCGTCTATTAACAGAATACTAGGGCCAAGAAACACCTTCTTTCTTGGCCCTCTTGGGAGAACCTTTCTTTTAGATGAAAATAGAACAAGTTAAAGTAAGTGGCAATTAATTCTTTTTATAACAACAACCCAGACACTATACATGTGAGCAGCCTCTGTGAAATGATAGCGCGCTTTCATGTAACTGACAGAAAAGCCTGGGTTCAGATATTTCTAAACATTCTAGAACAAAAACTGAAGTTCTATAGCTCTCTTCTTTAAATGAATTAAAATTCCTGAGTATCCATAGTCTTACCTTTAAATACCTAATGACTGAAAATATTATTTTAACTACCTCTATAAATCTTTAATACTCTACAACTCACTGCCCCCAACAACTGGGTCATTTATATGTTAAATAGCTTATAAACCAATATCTTAGCGTCTGTAGCATAACACAGGAAAACCAGAAATAGGAGGAAATCCTATTAGCAATTTCCACCAAATATATAAATAAATAAGAATAAATAGCCATAAAGGGCACAGTTTTGATAGCTCGATGCCTGCACATATACCTCCCTCATAGAAGAATTCATGCACTAGAAGATGTGATTCTTTTTTTAAAGAAAGGAAAAAGGAAGAGGAAGGAAGGAAAGAAGATAGGAAAAGAGAACTGCAACCTTTGGAATTTGGCATGCCATGGAAAGTTTCCATTGAACACCTCCCCAAGTGTGGGCGGGCTTGGGAAACCCAGTTATATTTCTAATTTCTGGCTTGTGGGCTGGCCAGATTGGCATGCGTGGACAGCATCTTAGACAGAAGTGGTTCACGGTCAGCTTACATTGAGAAGAGTTAGGTCTCTGATCAGAGTCAACTGTCGCAAAGCACCTTCTGTTCAGTGACCCACTGACACACGTGCAGAAAGGAGAGAGCCCGAACACATACCAAAGAGTTCCTCAGTCCATCTCCTGTCAGTGACAGACTGAATCTTCGAAGAATCCCATCGAGGGCAAACAATGTAATAATTTCTGACAACAGATCACTATGTAAAACATGGCTCACATATGACCCATCAGAAGGGCCCAGGAATCCCTCCTCAGTGCACAAAGCTCCATCTTCTGGCTTTCTTTTCACATTGAAAATGTCATTTAAAAAATCCACGACCCAGGTTGGGATTTGGTCCCTGCATTTGGTAAATGGGGTCATGGCACTCAGCTCCCCAGGGGCGGTGGGGGGGGGGGAGTCGGAAGTGATTTAGTCCTCGTCCAGTGGAGTTCCAAGGGGATTCCCGGAGAAAGTGTGGGAGATACTTGTCTTTGGACCTGAGAAGACCGCCTTCGGGAACCATCCTCCCCTTGGACCTCTAGTGGGCGTGTTTTTGGTAGCAGCACCTACCTCAATGACGCTTTATCAACAAATGAGTTGATACCAATAGCCATATAAGAAAAGCACTGGAAAACTCTTCATTTTCTAGAAATGCTTTTCACTATGTGCCAGGGGCAGAGTTTTCTTTCCTTTTCTCTTTCCTTTTTTTTTTTTTTTGTTTTTTAAACAAAATTAAGGCTCAAATGTTGTATTCAACTCTCATTGCTTATGTATATTATATTAAGGCTTATAAATACAACTGGTAAATTAAATCCAGGATTGAATTAACACCTGCTATATGAGTTATTTGCTTTATGTAACCAGTAATCTCAAGGTTTCTTTTTTCTCTGGAAACACAATTTAAATGTTAACCTAATCTTTAAACTGCGGCTGCTTCTTTCTGACATTTGGAAACCGGTCATCCATGCAAAAAAAAAAAAAAAAGGCAAATATGGATATATTAATGAAAAGGCAGCTTCTTAAAAATCTGGAGATGTGTATCTCAATGAATTGGGAAGATAAATGGTAAAGGCAGCAGGAAAGTCGATCTCCGTGTTCCTTTCTCGGGAAAACAATGCTGGTCATCTGCCAAGGTCACCTCCAAGGTGAGACCTGCCAGAGGGACTGCCGATCTCATAACAGGCTTTGTATTTTCTTCATTAGAATCTCTGGAAGGGTCTCGGGCAGCTGTACTCCAGATGGGAGAATTTTAATGTTTAAGAAAAGATGGCAATAGGGCATCACTTAAGTTCCAGGTACCCCAGATCCTGCCAAAGGAATTGTGAGTGTGTGGGGTGTTCCTGGCCCCATCTGCCCTCAGCCAGCATGCAGGGGGCGCCCCTTGGGCCTGCTCACGTCCTGCTCAGCTGACAGCCCCTGGAGAATATGAAGCTTTCAAAGTGCTGGTCTTCAGCCTTTTCTTTTATGCGCTGTTCCTCTAAGGAGTCCACGAGTCTGTCCCTTTGTTCAATCACTTGCATCATCTCGCTGAATATTTCTCGCTCCTCGTTCAGATCATTCTCATCTTTCTGGCTCTCTAAAAAACAAAAAAGGAAAAGCATGAGACCTCAGGTAACATTTGGCCCCAGGGAGAGAGCTCTTGGCGTGGACATTTCTTGATTGTTTTGGACTTGCTTCTGCCTTTTAATTTCCATGGAGAAAACAAGGAAATGAATTTAACACCAGGGAACTGTTCTTGAAGCCACAGATTCGCAAGGAGGGTGCCCTGTGCTGCAGTCGGCTCAGTTTTCATCTTGGGACTACAGATAAAGCAACAGGGGGAAATCCCTTTGTGAGTATCAGCCAAGCCTGACCTAGTCCTCCAGCCTCCTTCTCCCCTGCAAAAAAGAAACCAGCCAAACAACAAAAAGGCTGTTTTCCCTAAACATGTCTGAACTGCAACAAAGAAATCTACGTGCAAAGTTCTGAGTAAACCATCTGCATCAGTGGCTACGATTTAATGCCGAGAATCCTTTTCTTCACGTATAGTTCATGACAAATTGCAGCCTTTGAGTGGAAACCAAGTGGGAGCAAAGCAAGACTCTGGTTGGCCAATGGGACTGTGTCTCCAGCCTGTGACTATTTTTTTCCCTTTTGCCTTCAGAGTACAAGAGCTTCTTCCTAATTGGCCTGATGCCTCCAATTGCCTGGGGGACATGAGATGGCTGTAAAAGGAAAGGAAAGAGTAAGAAACAGGTAGTAATGACTCTCCGACAGTCAAAAGAGATGTTAAGGCAGATGGAAGTCTTGTCATCCAGACTACTGCCTTGGGAGAAGACATTATATTAAATAACTTCGCCCCTTCCCTTCAGCAAATTGGGGACTAGGCAGTGAGCCCGATCCTGGAATAGCCAAGGGCCTCTGTTTCTCGCAACAGGATTAACTCTGAGGACAGGGTCAGGAAGAAGGTATACATGACAAAAGGGAGATGAAGAAGCATCATTCCCTTTCCACCTCATGTTTTATAGGAGAGAGTAGAGGAAAAGCAGAGGATGAGAGCCCTGTGCTCCAGCCTCTTTATTCTGGGCCAAGAAATGTCATACCATTTGATGGGAACACTGGGGGCCAACGGATTCTTACCCTGCCCTTTGTACGAAATTCTGGGAAGAAGTCGGCTGGAAGGGTGCCTCATGTGTGAACATGGGGCAGTACATTGTGGTTGGGCGGAGAAGGGTCTGAGTTTGGCTTTCCAGCTCTCCATCTGCTGTGTATGGCCCATGTGGGACCCAAAAGTGCCTATCAGCCCCAGAGCCATCAAAGGTAGCTGTTTAATAGGCTCCCAAGAGGGCTCCCCCATGTTGAGGAGTGATATGGTCCCACAGCAGAGACGTTTGGCCAAGCTGAATGGAGGATGTGCTGAGGTGAGGCCGAGAGGAGGGCCCAGACTAGGGCACCAAGGAGGGCCCAGACTAGGGCAGATGACGCCCATACTCCTTAGCTGCAAGTGCCAGCTGAGAGAATGGCAGGCCGATGACAGGACAGCTGTGTGGGGGCTCAGCCAGTCAAAGCAACCAGTGCAGATAGCTAATGCCTCCAATTCACACAAACCTGCCCCAGGCTTCCCTGGCCTCAGGGACAAGAACAGAAGGAAAAGGTTGCCATCTCCAAGACTGAGCATTTTCATCCCAAAGAGACTGAGCTCTTCCTACACGACTGTCTAAATTATTCCATCAGACTGAGTTTACTAGAGAGGGATACATTTCTTTTCTTTTCTTTCTTGCTAACTAGGGGGATAAAGTTTTTATGGAAGATGAGCTCAGGTATAGTCAAAATGAAGAAGCTTTTG
>RCUC01120458.1:0-10908 GCA_003697995.1 Taxidea taxus jeffersonii
CACAGTCTCTCAGGGACAACAAAAATTTTCACCTGGTCTCCCACCAAACCCATTTCAGGGAAAATTATGCAGAAACCCTGGCACTGGGTCAGTGGCCCCTTCTCCCTCCAGCCAGAAGTCCTGAACTCTACAGGTTGGGCTGGTGCTCCAGCGCCAACTCTTCTCCACTTCCCATGGACCATCTCCCCCAGACTTTGGAGATCCAGGTTACCCCAGCCTCAGAATGGGACTGTTACCAACTCCAAAGTCAGCCCATAACTTTGGCCTAAAAGAAATCAGGCAGCAAGTCAGGTAAGAAATTGGGCCGTGAGCCCATGCTAAGCCCAGAGCTCTCCACATCATGGGCATTCAACACACGTGGGATGAAGATGATGAAATCGGGAGATGGCCCAGAAAACATGAGGCAGCTGCCCAAAGAGAAACCCAACCTTGTGGGTCAGGGCTCCATGGCCCATCCCCACCTCAGAACCATGAAGGGGTGCTGGAGTCCTGTCAGTTTCACTGGAGAGGAAACCATGAAGCAACCTCTCCCAGGGTGTATATAGTGGTCCTTGGACATACTGAGCTCACCCAGACCCGAGCCCGTCCCAAGGGCAGAGGGCTGAGAAAAGTGAAGTACTGTCTGAGTATTAGGACCAGTCAGGAGCTTTGTACAAAGACCCTTCTCCGAGAAGCCCTCCAGAACCACTGTGGTGCATAGTCTGCCCTTCATGGAACTCCTAACAGGCAGACCATTTAGGCCCCAGGTCTCAGCATCCCAGTCACACTTGAAGAGCCCTGCCAGGGCTCCCCATCCAGGAGCATCATGAGGGTCCATAGGTCCCAAGAGTCCCTTTGAGCTGGGGATTTTGCCTCTCCAGACAGATTTGTCTCTTTGGTAAATTCTGGATAGCCTCCCAGCTTTTATGAGGCTCGAAGGACCATACATGTCAGGACAGGAGCCCTCAGAGAGGACAAATGGCTCAGAGGCTTTCCTGTGTTCCCAGAGGCTAGGATTTCACAGAGTCCCAGGACTACCAGAGACTTGGGCACGAAGCAACAGACTGGGGCCCACCCCAGAGTAACCAGAGCCCCAAGCCTTTCTCAGCACCTCCCATGCCACATTTGACCTGAGGTCTCATCTAAAACAGGCGCTCTCTCAGCAGAGGCATCTGAAAATGGCCCTGCCCCCCACCCCAGGAGAGTGACTGAGCCCTCCCCCACCCTGGGAAGCGCAAGACAGGCGCCCAGCGCCAAGGACAGGACAACAGACCAGAAGGCGCCAGCACGTGCAAGGTTAGAAGCCAGTGTCACCTGATTTCGGAGCAGGTTAGTTTGAGCTACGAGATGAGCCTGCAGTTTGCCTTGGCACCACTGGGGGGCAGCTTTCTCAAGCAGCGAGACAGGCTGGGGGTGGGGAGGGGAGGTCAAGGCAAAGGAGAGTGGAGAAACAGGAGGGAGATGGGGAGAGAGAAACAGACACAGATATTAAACACCAAGTCCAAACGTCCCAAATGCAGTGACAGACAAGCCGGCCACCCCTCCAGGGGTCCAGCCCCCCAGCAGGTAATCCCCTGAGGCTAAAAGAATTAAGGGGAGCCCTGGGGAAGGGTCAGAGAAAGGGGTGAACTCCAACTGCAAAGCAAAATGTGAGAATTGTTAGCAGGGTCTCAGCAAGCTTGGTCCTGCCCCAGGGTGGACTGGGGAGGGGGATCCACCCTCAGCCCCTCACTTGTGGACAGTGTGACCAGCTCAAGCCCTGTGCCCTCAGGCTTGTTCCAGCGGAGACAGGGTCACGTCGGCTCCCATGACAGAATTCCACTCAGAGCACACCAGGTCGGGAGGGGCCGTTCCAGTGAAACCCAAGCCAGGCCTGTTCTCATCCTGGAAAGTGGCCTCAGAGCAGGGCAGAGGGCCCAGGACCCAGGGCAAGCACCATAGGATGGGCAGGGTGGGCCCTCTCCCAGGTGCCCACAAGGGCCTTTCCCTCACCTGCTGTGGGCCCAAGCAGCATCCCCCACCTGGCTCACTACCGGGACTAGTCACCAGCTGTAAACTTATCTGTGAGTGGGGTTGATGATCCCTGCCCCAGGGGAGCAGTGAGACCCAACAGTGCAAAGGGGTGCGGTGAATACGGCACAGGAAGAAGGCCCCTCCAGCGTACCTGGGTACCCTCCTCTAGACTCTCCCCGAGCCCCACCCTCCAGCCCTTACCTTGGCAATTTTGGCTTCATCCTTCTTTTTGGCGGTTTGGAGGGACTCGTAATGGTGCCGGGCACTGTCATAGTCCACCAGCTTCCGCCCTCGCTTGGCAATGCGTGACTGGAGGACAGACGGAGGTTGGGTGGGGGGAGGGTTGTTGAACAGGGCCTGGCACCCACGCTGGGATGCTGACCCAGGCTGGGCTCTGTGGTCAGAGAAACTAGGCTGTGGGCACTGGGAACTGGATGAAGCCGAAAGGCTCAGGGCAATTGACCCCATGCTCAAAAGTGCATCTAATGCATGCTTGACTCGCTTGCTCCAATATTTCTGGGGGCAAAAAGCTCACCCCTTTAAGGCAGCCTATGACCTTAGGGGTCCGTCCTTATCCAGAGGTCAAACCACTGCCTTCAATATCCAGACACTTTTGCCAGGTCCCACCAGCCAGCACTGTGTCAATAAGCCTCCTCCCCACTGGACCCCAGGCTAGCACCACCACCTCCCTCCTGCCCTCCCCATAAGGCATCTTGAGGAGCCCGAGGCATCTGCATTGGGTGCCATGGGGCCAACATAGAACCCAAACCCCAGGGGATCAGGTCTAGCACAACCACCAAATGGCCTCAACACCTCTGCTTCCACGTCTGCAGCACCCAGGGCCCATCGGCCACAGCGGAGGGCACCTATTAGGCACCCATGCTCAGGCCTCACTTCCCCTTATATACTTCCTACAACCCTATAGTTGCTCCACAGTGACACAGTCAAATGACATACGTGCATCATGGGGTCTCTTCCCATAGTCCAGAGACCCAAAGGCCTCAGCTCAGAAAGGCCCAGGTCTGGGGGCTGGTGGGCTGGCCTCAGAGGGAGGGATGAATCGCCTGGTGAGAGAGGTGCCCACCTTCAGGGCAGGGTCACCTCAGTGTCTGCCTCCCCTGCACAGGCTACTGGGCCAGAGCAGGACAGACCTACAAAGGGTGCCTCTCACCTTGATGTCAGGGAACTGGCCCAGGTATGTGTCCATGGTCAGCAGCGCCTGGTCCACCAGCTTCTGGTGGTAATCCAGCCAGAGGAGGTCATTGTTCTGAAGGAGGTGAGGGCTCATAAGAATATGGCCAGGGGAGCTGGGCCATGCCCAGTCCCCCACTCTCCCCTCCCAGAGACCTGGGGTTCACAGCCCAGAGGCTTCTCAGAACCTCAGGTAGAATGGGGATCTGGGGCTGAAACCAGAAGGCCCTCTGGGAAGGATGGAGGTCACCTGCCTCACACTCACCTCAGCTATCTTGTTGGCTTCATCCCTGCCAGGCCAGTCGGGCTCGTATACCTCCTGCAGACATTCATTCAGTTTCTTGGAGGCCTCGTGCATGGCTGTGGGGCAGAAGGGCCATGCTGCAGCCAGGGCCATGGGGGGGGGGGGGGGAAAAAGGGGGGGGGGGGGCAGGGGCAGGACAGGGAGAGTCGCCCTTGCCCCTAACTCTGAAGGTGCAGGAGGTATGTAGGTTCCCACTGTCAGCGCTTACCCTTCCACCACAAACCCTGGTCCCCATCCCAGCTCTGCCCCCATCAGCTTCATATGGCAAAGGCCCCTCAGTGTCCCATGAAGCCCACCTCCTCAGACCAGGTCCTCTCCTGCCCCTTACCCTTGACTGAGGCCAGGTAGGTCCGGAGATCCTTCTGCAGTCGAGTGCCCTCAGTCTACAAAGAGAAAGATAAGGCCAGGGTGAGTGCCTGGGGCACACGCTCTGCCTGACCCTGTTCTTCCTACACTCCCATGTGGAGAAACACAGGCTGCACCTGATGGCCACCCCAGACCAGCTGTCCTCATTGGGGCACTGGCAGAACTGGAGAAGATAAGACCTGTGCAATAGTTCCTGGGCACGACCTGGCCCAGAGCACCCCTCGGAGCATAGCAGCTCCTTCCTCTCTGGATGCAAATGCGTACTGAGCATCCCATGCTCCTCATCGCCACCCCTGCCTCAGAGCCCTGAGCACCATGGGATATTCCTCCTGGTTTGGCAGCACCTGTCTATTCTGGGCCATCTTCTCAGTCCTGTAAGGAAGGCAGGAAAGTGGAGACCCCCCCCCCACCCCAAATAAGGCACAGGCTGAATGATGTGCATGACACAGCACCCATGTATAGTGGGACTGGTGTACATCCCAGGCATGCCCTCAGACAACCACGGACCAGGGGACCAATTAGCACAGAACAGGGGAGTGGAACACCAAGCACCTTGCCCCAAAAGCTTAGGCCAGCAGGCTCCCACTGCCTCGTGCCAGGGACAGAGGATGGCCCTGGAGGTAGACTGTGGAAGGTAGACGGGAATGGCTTAGCCAGGCTGCACAGAAGTGGGGGGTAGGGGTCATGCCCACGACTCTCAGAACACTGGCCCAGCCAAGGGAGGATATAGGATGTAAGAGGAAAAGATTGGCCAGGGGACTGGGCCAGCCAGGGAAGGCCCTGAGCTGGGGAGGCAGCCCCAGGGACTTGCTGAAACAGCAGGACAAGCAGAGATGACGCACCCATAGGCAGAGCCTCCAGTTCCTCTGGATTATCAATACCACACAAAGCAGCAAAACTGAGCCCCAGGTGAGAGAGGGGGTGAACAGGCTGAATGAACAGGTGAGGTATGGGAGCACCAAGAGCGAGATGCTGGAGCTTCCAGAAGTCATGTACAAAGGGGGAGAGAGCACACTGGCTTTGAGGTTATGAAGACCCACCCAACTCTGGCCCTCACTGGACATGTAGCCCTAAGCAAACCTCTCTGAGCCTCAGTGTCTTCATCTGTTAGCTGGGATGAATGACCCCTGCCTAGCAGACCACAGGCTGATACGTGCTCAGGAAGAACAGCACAAAAGAGCCAGGCCAAGCCCCTAGCCTTGAAGGCCAGTTGCAGGAGGTGGGCCTTATGCTGAGGATGGTGATATGGGGCAGTGGGGGGACAGGAGGAGAGAGGGCTTCTGGAGGGCCAAGGACAGCAGTGCCAGAGGCTAACTTCTGCAGAGGAAGAGCACCCTTCTGGAGTGTCCCTGCCTGAGGCTCTCACATCTCAGCAACCCCCCTGCCCTGGTAGAGCACTAGGCAGACAGACCCAGCAAGAGGCCACAGTCCCCCTTCTGGCCTATGGCGCCTCTACAGGAGGTGAAAGGTGGTCTCCACAGCAAGCAGGGGCACAACCAGCCTTCTGGGCGCACCCTAGACACCCTCAAACCTCTCCTGCACCTGCCTCCCCACCCACTGGAAACAGGCTCTCCCTCCTCATCGGCAGGTCCTGCTCTTCCTCTCATGGTGTCCTCAGAGTGTCACACAGTAGTGGCCCAGTGGGGCTGGCTCTTGCCCTGCACTTGTCTCTGTAGCATCATTGTCCCCACCTGACCATTGAGGGAGCTGAGAGGTTCAGTGACCTGTCCAGTGCTACACAGACTGGTAGAACCAGTGAGTAACCCCACAGCCTGGGCACTCAGGCCCCACAGGCAGTGGCCTGCTTATTACGATGAAGGCTTCCAGAAGACAGTAGAGGTGTCGTGCAGGGAGGGTTCCAGGGCGGCACATAAGATGTACAATCGGGGCGGGGGAAAACAAGGGGTGGTGGAAAGAAAAAAAAAAAAAAACCCTCTCCAAAATTCCTTCAATCCCCACAGACCACAGACTAGCCTATAGAACCCTGGCCACACGGAATTCTGAGGAACTTCAAAGCTTGTGGCCTGCTGATTAAAGATAAAGGAAGAAACACGGGCCAGTCCACAGCATTGAAACCTCTCTGGAATTCCATCCAGGATGAGATGTGGAACCTGTGGGACCAGGAATGGGGAAGGGCCCGTCCCACTCTTGATGCTTCAGTGACGGAGATGAGGATTCAAACATGCTTCTGACTCGAGGCTATTGCATTCATCTGATGCCACTAAATCTTCCAGACTTGGTCTCTCTTCCTGCCAAGCCACCATCATCTCCCTCCCCTCCTCACCATCCTGCAAGAGCCTGTCTCCTCTGCACCTCGAGGAAGGGGTCTCCCCAGGGGCGGGCTGCTGTGCTTGCCCCGGACCTCAGGCCGTACCAGGGCCCCTTGTGCTTCCCAAACAAGGCCATGCTGTGAGCAGGCACACAGGGCACAGATGTGCAAAGGGCCACCCCCAGAGCTCTGCCCCACATGTGCCAGCTGCAGCTGGGCCCCTCAGCCGCACTCCGCAGGCAGTGCCCAGGATGAGGCCCAGCCCTCCCCCAGGCAGCTGCCTCCCGCAGGGCAGTGCCCAGGCAGGCCAATGCAGAACCTGTGTGTTTGCTCCCAAACTGGCTCCCTTGGCCCCCCACATAGGGCACCTGAGAAACAGCTCTCTGGAGGTCCCCGGGGCTTTAACATTATTCCTTGCAGAGCAGCTGAGGGAGCAATAAAGTTCTGGAGCACGGTCCCTTCAGCCTGCTCTCCTGCCTCTGGACTCAGAGTCTGAAGGACACCACAACCCAGTACCAACACCTAGTGTAGCTCCACGGGGGTGGCTTGGCCCGCACCCCACATCCCTGCTATACTTCCCTTCAAAGGGTGCTCCCCTGCCTCCCCTGACACCAGCCCCCACCAGTGGTCTGAAGACCCAAGCCCTCATCTTCCCAGTGTGTCTAGGGGGAAGGGACATCCCTCCTGCAGGACTCCTTGGGGATCCCCTTCTTCAACCAGAGCGGGCCCTGAGAACAAGAAGGAATCCGACCTGGCCCCACCTTGGCAACAGACAAGCCAACAGCAACAATGAGCCCTTGGGTGCAAGCTACAGGTGGTCCCAGGAGGAAGAGACTGGTCCACTCCCCTCCCCTCCACAGCCCCCCAGATCAGGTCCTACTCAGGCCTTCTCGGGAGCCATCTTGGGTCCTCTGAGTGGACCAAGCTCTGTTTCTCTGTGCGGGGACAGAGGGCAGAAGTGCCAAGACTGGTGCTGAGTGCACCCAGGAAGGGCTATGAAACCTGCCCCTCATGAGAGCCAGCAACCTACAGCCTCACCTCGGACATCTGTAGGAAGGGGTAGCAGATTTGCTTCCTTGAAGGCCATATTCCCTGCCATCCTAGTCCCCAGCTAGCACACTATATGTAGTCTTCACAGATAAAAGAGCAGGAGAACACTCAGCTTGCAGACTTCCCATGCTCAACGTCCACCCCACCTTCCTCAGGATCGCCCAAGCCCGGGGGCCCAGCCACGCAACCATCAAATCCAGAATCACGTGGCTGCCTTAACCCCCAAGAGATTGTTACCCCAAGTCTCAAATAAGATCTCAAATCTACCCCCTCTTACTTGGCCCCTGAAAAGCCAGCCACCCCACCCGACCTAAGGCAGACAGAGCCCCCAGCTCAAGTGACCCTCCGTGTCCACCTCTGGGGGGGTCACCAGCACTGACTGTCTTTAGTGCTGGCCTCACTGCCTGGTGGCTCTGCCCAGGATCAGAGTGACTCCTCGTCAGGAGCCAGGGCCCAGAGGGGGTGACTCTGAGGGACAAAAGCAGGGAGTAACGCTCTGGTCCCTGCACTGGGGCCAGGCTGCGCGGAATCTCAGCTCCCAGACGCGTACGATGCTCGCCTTCCACCAAACAGTCCAGCTGATGAGGCAGCCCCATCAACACCCCTCCCCCCGCTGCCCAGCTCAGGAGCTGCCCCAATCTCTCTCCCCAGCCCAGCCAGTCATCCTCAGGACTAGGGCTCAGCTCCAGAGAGGGAAACTGAGAGCGGACAGATCTGGACACCATGCATTGTGTGTCCTTGGAAGAATCGCTTAACCCTGCTGAGCTTCGAGTGCCTCCTCTATGAAGAGAGTATCAGCACCTGCCTCAAGAACACAAGGTTCGGGTCTGTGAAACACAAGCAGTACCTCGTCCACGCTAGGGATCTAGAAACAGTGATTCCCTAAAGGACTTTCAGAGCATCCCACAGCCTGAGGAAGCCAGCTGAGAAGGGGACCTACCTAAGGGACTTTCAGCAGAAAGAACCAGAAGCAAAGACACCAGGCTTTGCTTGTCCAAGCCTCCATTTTGCAGGTAACAAAACTGAAGCCCAAGGAGCAGAACACCCAAGGGCACAGGGGCCATAGATGGTTCTGACATGGCACATACCTGGGCCTTGAAACCCCTCCCATTTGTGGCCTGGGGGACAAACAGCCTTGAAGGCTCCCATCCCTGCCCTAAAGAGCCTCTCGGTGAGCTCCACTGGCAGGCTAGGGTGGCTTGGCCCTGGAGACTGTCTCAGCTGCTCTCCAAACCCCTCTCTTCCATCAGGCATCTGCCCAAACCCAGCACTCTCCCAGCTTACCTCCTACTGTCTCCCAACATGCCCATCACTCTCACCCAGCTTGCCCCCTACTCTCTCCCAGCATGCCCCCAGGACCTCTCACAGCTCTTACCCTCTACTCTCTTCCAGCATGCCCCCAGGACCTCTCCCAGCTTACCCCCTACTCTCTCCCAGCATGCCCATCACTCTCACCCAGCTTGCCCTCTACTCTCTCCCAGCATGCCCCCAGGACCTCTCGCAGCATGCCCCCTGGGGCCTCTCCTAGCATATCCCCCCACCATCTCCCAGCATACCCCTCCTAGCCCTCTGCCAGAATGCCCTCTGGCCCTTTCCTAGCATGCCCCCCACTCTCTCCCAGCATGCTCCCCAGTTCCCAGCTCCTGGCCAGTGAGTGGACTATCAAAGTTCTCCAAAGAAGGCCCCCTCTCCCAGGTTCCGTTCCAGCTGCAAAGGCACTGGTGGGCATCTTCAGTGCTTTCAGAGGCCTCAGGTATGAACAAGGAGCAGGGAGAACCTGGTCCTTCCCAGCCCCAAATCTGGGCCTATTTGACCCCTTTCCTAGCATAGCTTAGATGATGACCCCACCCCCCCATGCCCATTCCTTGTGGCCCCTGCTTGCCTCCACCCCCATCTGTTACTCACTGAGGGCTGGCCTGCAGAAGCCACAGGGCCATGGCCCAGCTATCCCTCACTTCCTGCCATCAGGCCCTTCTCAGAGAGGGCAGAATCACCAGGGTCATCTCATTCCCCTCTTCTATATCTTCAGATACAGCCACAGAAGTGGCTAATTCTAGGGGCACCTGAGTGGCCCAGCTGGTTAAGCATCTCACTCTTGATCTCAGCTCGGGTCTTGATCTCAGGGTCATTGGGGTGGGGGGTGGGGGTGGCTAATTTTAGACTTAGCAGATTTATGTGAGGGAAAAGGTTTCAGGGACATCCCCGGTAAGATATTCAGGGTCCTTCAGTCAGGAAATCCTCCCTGGTACCTAACCACCGCCCCCAAGCTGCCCACCTAATTCAACCCCGCCTGTCACTAGTCTCTGAACTATCTAAAGGAGCTGGTAAGGGGCCATTGCAGTCTTTGGAACCAAACAAATATGGCTCTAAATCCAAACCCAAAGCAGGATGTCCCTGGACAAATTACCCAACTTCTCTGAGCCTCAGCTGCTTCATCTATAAAAGGGGAATGATGATACTAGATACCTTAAAGGGCTGCTGGGAGCAACCAGAGGCCATGCTCAGCAAGTGCTCCAATCAGATCCTGTCTGCTCTGCTCCCACAGTAAATTCTGCAAATGCCACTCTCCTCACAAGAAGCTTCTTTAGCTCCCACTTGCCTTGACATTCAAGGCTTTCCAGAGTTTGGCCAAAATCTACTGTCCGCTCCAACCCAAACACTCCCACCCCCCAACCCACCCTGTATGCCTTATCAAAGACCTACAGTATATCCCCCAGCCCTCCCTCCTATTTCCCTTGGTCCACACCCTGAGCCAGTACTCCCTCTTCCAGGAAGTCTTCCATGACCTTGCCAGCCCACACTGGCCCCTTCTCCCAGTTCTCTCAATCCACAAACTCAGCTCTTGACCTTTTTTACCTGGCAGCCTCACTTCTACTTTGTACAAGCTCCCTAAGGCCAAAGATCACCCACACTCACCAGCTGCTTGTTGAAATTCTGGACACACTGTTCAAACTGCTCATCCTTTGTCTCATCCGCCTTTCCCAGTTTCTGGAGGACCTGCCAAGGCAGCAGGAGAAAGAGTCACCATAAGAAAGAGGGTGGCCAAACCAAAAGTGCCCAATCACCAACACCACACATGGCTTCCCACCCCAGCCAACATCCTGGAGGCCCACAGCCAGCATCACACAGCCCAGGGCACTGGGACCATCAGAAGGTCTCGTGGCTGCTATGATCCCCAAAAGCAACCCTGTGTCCATCAAGTCTTGAGACTTCCTCATCCTCTATCGGCCAAGAGGAGGAGCTTAGGTCAGACTTGCTGGAATGACTGAAACCAGGAGGAGGGGGACACCCTTAAAGACAGCTTGAGGGGTCAGGCACCCCTCCTTGCTATATCACACTGCACCCCTGGGGGTTCCACTCAATCTTGGTGGCTAAAAAGTGAGCTGAGCACAAGAGGGGCCAGGTAAGGGCAGCCACACCTCCCCACATGACTCCATTTCCTGGTCCCAAGACTCTTGAATACCAGAGGGAGGAGCAGAGCAGCCCTGAGCTGGGAGGCAACCACCCCAGGACATGGAGGGCAGCGAGGGGTGGCCAGGGGTCAGGCTGTTTGTGTCACTAGGAGCCAGCTCGCAATCTGACTAGATTTTCAGATGCGACCTGCTCTAGCCACCCTGCTCCCTTCTCTACAACCCAGCAGGCCATACTGGGCCCACTCGTGGCACTCACACTCACACTAACACACCTACATTCACACACGCGCGCACGCGCACACACACACACACACACACACACA